>JAVJIF010033872.1:0-158676 GCA_038442645.1 Agave tequilana | reverse complement strand
GCATTTTCAAAACTGTTACTTTCAGAATTTTTGTGCAAAGAATAAAACACCTTTTAAATGTGAATGATGTTGTTGTGATATCGACACAATAGAGAGAACACCGAGAGACTCAGCAACGAAAGCATGGAGCGATCTACCACTAGCAAGTTATAAAATTAATCACCATAAACAAAACCCAGACTTACCATGATTCGGCCAGTTGTGTCTACGTTCACGGGAAGAGAGGAGAGATTTAATTGAAAACAGAGAAGAAAATTATAAGAGTTACAAGAATCTCACAACTCTCAATGATGGAAACTTGATTTATTCTTGACTTGTTCTTAACTTACCTTCAAAGGCTACCCCAAGGATTTTCATAGACTCTTAGGATCATTCTAGTTCAACACAAACTCCAGCAATACAAATAGCACTGCCTCAGAGTAAAAGGAAACTCAAATTCAACTCGAACTGGAGACAGAACCCGAAAAGGGAACTATCAGAACTACCTAATTAGTCGACTATCCTGACAGATTAGTTGATTAATTTGCTCATTAGTCGACTAACAGAGATTCCTTACTCTCTGTTGTGTTCCAGTCGACTAACCTGCATGTTATTAGGTGACTAAATGTATTATAAGTCGACTAGATTGTTGTATTAGTCGACTTATTTTGTGTGCACAAACTGTGCACATCTTCTCGTGCTTGTCTGTTCTCGATCTCTGAAGTTTGTAACTCCTCCACTTTAACTGATTTCTTCTCCAATAAATTTAAGACACTAATACTAACAATCTCCACCTTGACTCACTTTCATTGAGTCCCCATGTAGAAATTGGCCTCTGCATCATTCATCGAGCTTTTTCTCCCCTTTTATGACTTCACATGGTTACCTCGCAAGAGCCTTTTCTCCACTTTACACTTGAAGAACCTGAATGAGGTTCAGAAATACTCTAAACTTCTCCACTGAGATGGTCTTTGTCATCAAGTCTGTCGGATTCATATTAGTATTGATCTTCACCAAATCAATTACTTTATCATTTATGACCCATTGACGTATCTTATGATATCTCACATCAATGTGCTTTGTTCGCTTATGATACATGTGCTCCTTAGCAAGATGAATAACACTTTGACTGTCGCTGTGAATTTGAACTGAATCCTGTATGATGCTAAAAGTCTTGACCAATCCTCTCAACCACAAAGCTTCCTTAGATGCCTTAACTGCAATCATGTATTCCACCTCTGTTGTTGAAAAAACCACTGCCTTAGAATTTCGCCTTCCAACTAATTACACACTCACTACCACCGTGAATACATGGCTCGTCGTAGATCTTCATTGATCAAGATCTCATGAATAATCTGCATCAATATAGCTAAACCCAGCCCCGGTTCGGTTCGAACAGGCAAACCAAAATAAGAACTGAAGGCTGGAATCGGCCGGCTCCCGGGCCAGTTTTGGTTGTTGAGTTCCCGAGTCGGGAACTACCGGTTCCCGGTTCGAACCTTTTTTTGTATGGGTCGTTCGGCCAAAAAGCCAAACGACACCAATTTTTTTAAATTCCCGACCCCGCACCTGCGACCTGCCTGGGCCTGGGCACGGGCGGCTTGCTGCGCCGCCGCCTGGGCTTGGGCTCAAGCAGCTGAGGCTGCCAGCCCCAGGCACAGGCAGCCTTTTTTTTTAAAAAAATGGACCAATGGGCAATGGTCCAATGGACCTCTCTAGCTCTCCAACGGTCCAAAACACACGGTTCAAAGACTCAGCCGAGTCCGAGACGAGTCGGCCGAGTCGTATCCGTCTCGGCCCGCTCCGAGACGAGTCCGAGTCACGAGTCGGTCGACTCAACTCAGAGGAGATCGACTCGGCCGAGAATCGGAGTTGACTTGGTCGACTCGACATTATGATGATGATTTTGTGCCTTATCGCAATTCAATGTGGAAATTACACTAGCAATTATTTATGAATGTAGTTTGTGCAATTTACTATATTGTGCATGTATTTTAATATGCTTCTACCGACGACGCGTGTATTTATGTTTTTCGCTTTATGTTTAGTGTGCTAGGTATATATTTTTGGACATGTGATACATGAATGTGGATGTCTACATTTTTTTAAGATTTATCGTGATTTTTTCAGAATTATTTGAGCTTTCTATGTAGTATTTTGCGTGTATCGCCCGATACCGATCCGAGTCGCCGAGACCGATCCGTCTCAGTGCCCGCCGAGTCGGCGGCCGAGACCGCGACTGTGAACCATGGTCCAAAATTGGATTATTGGAGAGAGGACTTTTTTTTAAAATTTTTAGTTTTTATATATTATTTGTATCTATAGTATACCATTCACACTGCCTGTCTACCGTTCACTGCCTGTTCCAAGTCAGGATAAAAGAGGAGAGTTGTGGTAGGCCTGTGACAGCTAACGTAAAACATTATCACATACTATGAACATGAACCAAGAACTAAATTTCGTTGGGGCGTTTCCTACTGAGCGATGCGCTACATCGGAGCCCGGATGTAGTGAAAAGTGGGCAAGAGTTGCTAGGTCATTTCAGAAACAACGCGCCACATCGGCGCCCGGATGTGATCAAATGAGGAAGGGTTCCCACACTTTTATGAGTGGGTGAGGGTAAAGAAGTTAACTCATGAATATAGGATTAGGTTAGCACATGGAACATAGGTTCTCTTAGAGGTAGATTAGCAGAGTTAGTTGATGCTATGGTTAGACGGGATGTTAGTATTTTGTGTGTGCACGAAACTAAGTGGGTAGGTAAAAAAGCTAGAATTATAGAGTCTTGGGGTTATAAACTTTGGTATACTGGTAGAGATAGAAATCGTAATGGGGTAGATGTGATCATAAATAAACAATTATTTGAGGATGCAGTGGAGGTTAGGAGAAGGGCGATAAGATTTTACTAGTTAAACTTATTTTTGGTAGGGAGATTTTTAATGTTATTAGTGTCTATGCACCATAAGTAGGACTTCATTAGTCTAGTAAGCGTCAATTTTGGGAGAATTTAGATGAGATTGTGCAAGGCATACCCATTAGAGAAAAGCTTTTTATAGGTGATGACCTCAATGGACATGTAGAAACTAATCGTTATGGGTTTGATAGTGTACATAGAGGATTTGGTTTTGGGGAAAGAAATGAACCAGGTAACTCGATTTTAGATTTTGCTTTGTCATGTAATTTGATCTTAGCGAATACTTGATTTAGGAAGAGAGAGTCTCTCTTGATCACTTTTAGAAGTGGATCAAGTGCGAGCCAAATAGATTTCTTTTTAACTGAAAAAATAGATAGAGCTTGTTGTATGGATTGTAAGGTAATATCGGGTAAGAGTGTAGTAACATAACATAAACTCTTAATTTTAGATGTCCGGATGAGAAAGAGATTTAGAAAGATTAAACGTAAGTTAGATCCTAAGATTAAGTGGTGGCGGTTAAAAGAAGGTAAATAAGGAGTTTTTATAGGTCGAGTAGTATCTGAAGCAGATTGGAAAACCCAAGATGATCCCAATATAACATGAAAAAAAATTACTAGCTACATTAAAAGAGTAGCTAACGATGTACTTGTGAGTCACGGGATGGTGCTCCACCATGTAAAGACACATCATGTTGTAATGAAGAGGTAAAAAGCTGTCATTAAGATCAAACGAGACTCTTACAGAGATTTGAAGAAAATTTGTGATGGAACGAGTTTTGAGAGGTATAAGCTATAGCCAAGAAAGTGGCTAAAAAAGTTGTTCAGAATGTAAGAGCTAAAATGTATAAAGAAGTGTATGAGAAGTTGGACACCAAGAGGTTGAAAAGGATATATAGAATTGCTCGAATAAAGAGACAAAAGACAAAGACTAGAGACTTATGTACTGTGAGGTGTGTCAAAGATGAGGACAGAAGGTTTTAGTTCGAGATAAGAAAATCAAAGAAAGATGGAGAGAGTATTTTGACAAATTGTTCAATGATAGTTCTACTAAGATTTGGATGACCTTTACCATTCAGTGCCAGGATATGAACAGTAATTATATGCGTAGAATTAATGAATCTGAAGTTAAAGAGGCCTTGAAGGGGATAAAGTGAAGGAAAGTTGTTAGCCCGGATGGAATTCTTATTGAGGTATGGAGATGCATAAGAGAGGTGAGCGTGAGATGACTGACAAAGCTCTTTAACAAGATCTGGCTATGTAAAAAGATGCCAAATGAGAGAAGGAAGAGTACCTTAGTATCTCTCTATAAGACAAGGGTGATATCCAGAGTTGTTCAAACTATCATGGAATAAAACTCATGTGTCACATCATAAAGCTTTGGGAAAGGGTAATTGAATACAAGTTAAGGTAGAATGTTAAAATATCATAGAATCAGTTTGGGTTCATGCCGGGGTGATCGACTACAGAGGCTATCCATTTGCTTCGTCAACTTATAGAACGATTTCGAGAGAGGAAAAGAAATTTACATATGGTCTTTATTGATTTAGAAAAGCTTATGATAAGGTGCCAAGAGAGGTATTATGGTGGACATTGATGAAAAATGGAGTCCCTATCAAATATATTGACACAATCAAGGATGTGTACGATGGAGTAGTGGCAAATGTCAGAACTTGTGGAGGCATAACAAGTGATTTTTTTATCACATTTGGATTGCATCAATGATCTGCATTGAGTCCATTCTTATTTGTCATAGTGATGGATGATCTTACTAGAGCTATTTAGGATAGGGTACCGTGGTATATGCTATTTGCTGATGACATTGTCCTAGTCGATGAGATGAGAGCTAGGGTAAATGCCAAATTGAAGTTATGGAGGCAAACTCTAGATTCTCGAGGTTTTAGATTAAGTAGGGCCAAAACAGAGTATATGGAGTGTAAATTCAGTAAACAGGAAATTCGAGATTATAGTATTGTGAGACTGAATGGACAAAAATACCAATGAGCAGTCATTTTAAGTACTTAGGTTCTATTATCCAAAAGGATGGGGAGATCGATAGCAATGTCAATCATAGGATCCAAGCCGGTTGTTTGAAATGGAGGAGCGTAACATGAGTTTTATGTGATCGTAACATTCCGTTTTAGCTGAAAGAAAAGTTTTATCGGACTGTTATAGGCCAGCTTTGTTATATGGTACAGAATGTTAGGCTATAAAGAGATATCATGCCCAGAAGATGAGCATAGCAGAGATGCACATGCTTCATTAGATGTGTGGTAACACGCAAAGAGATAAGGTGAGAAATGAGAATATTCATACTAAGATAGGTATAGTCTCTATAGAAGAGAAATGAGAGAAAATTGCCTACGATAGTTTGGTCATGTGTAACGTAGACCTACAGATGCACCAGTACGGCGAGTAGAGCGTATCAATTAGGGCAAATTAAAAGAGCGCAAAGAAGACCTAAGAAAACATGGATGGAGGTAATACGACAAGATATAGAAGCTAAAGGTCTTAGTGAAGGCATATTGCTCGATAGGAATGAGTGGAGAAAGCTGATCCATGTGCCTGATCCGGTGTAATTCTCTTTTGGTTCATGTAGCCTACCCCAAATACTTGGGACAAATGGCTTAGTTGTTGTTGTATTTGTAACTATAAATAAGGCCTAATTTCTCTCACTTTTCTCCGCACGAAAATTCAACAAAATCTCTCTATAATCTCTCTCCATAATTCTCTACAAAATCTCTCTCTAAGACTCTAACTCTCCAAGTCTCCATAATCTCTCCACAAACTTTCTCTCCATAATTTCTCTACAAAATCTCTAGCACTATTCAATTTTCGTACTCTCCAATCTCCATAGCAAGTGGAAGTTCGTCCGCAAAAGACAAAAACAAGATTGGTGAAAATTAATTCGTCGACGGAAATTATACTTTTGGTTTCTTGCAATTGGCGGATGAATTATGGCCTCGACAATGATGAATTAGAAATACATCTTGAAGAAGAGGAGTAAGTCAATATTCCAACCAAGAGGTCTGAAACCCAAGCAGGCGATAGAGACGAAGAAGATACCGCTACCACTAGCCAAAATTAAAGTCCGATCTTTTCGTGCATCATTTTACGAAAATCAAGAATGATGCGGGCACTGTCGTTAGTGTAAGTTACAAGTATTGTTCAAAAAATTATAAGTGATCCGCTTCTGGTTTAAATTTTTTCATCAAAAATGTGCTTGTCATGATTTAAATTTATGTGTGCACGATGATTTTAAACAATTGAAAGATTATATTAAACCTATTAAACACGCACTTTACTATTTATGGACACATCTACGAGTAATGAAAGAATGGAGAAAATATTATAAATCAAAAGGTATGAGACCAAAATATTTCCACAAGATGTTCCAACCCGTTGAAATTCAACTTATGAATTACTTAATGATGTAATGATTAAAGAATTATTATGTGATTTTATTGCTAACAATATTAATGATATTAATTTATATCCTCAGCAATGGGATTTATGCAAAAGTATTTTGGATACCTTAAAAGTTTTTAATGATGTTACTTACACTTAATCTGGTGTTTATTATCCTACAATACATTTATTTTTAATTGTGTATAAATATTTGTGGTGGCTGAAAGAACATGAAAATAATTTAAATTTATTTTCTTGTATTCAAGCAATGAAAAATGAATGGCTAGAATATTTTAAAATAATTCCATCTATTTATTTAGTTGCATGTATTTTTAATTCACGTTGTAAATTAGATGTATTGCATGACTATTTGAAAATTTATTATGAAATTCTTCAAGTGGATGAAGATGTCTATGATTTATTTAATAAAGTAAAAAATATGCTTTATATAATAAATATAGTAGAGTATATAGTTTAAGTATTAATAACTCCCACATGGCCAGACTCGTAATAAAGTTGAAGATACCACTAAACTTAGTAGAGAACTATTATTGAAAAAAGCCAAAAACCCTCAGGGGTCTTCTTCATCAAGCTCGAACTCCGAACTTGATAGTTATCTAACCACTTCATTTGAGCTTGGTGAAGATTTTTCAGATATAAAATTTTCAATCATGCAATGGTGGAAGGAAAATTCAACATAATTTTCAATCACAACAATTATCGCTAAAATTTTAACAACGCCGGTGTCAATAGTAGCTGTGGAGTAAGCATTCGGTGCGGGGGGTAGTATCTTGGATCAAACCCGTTCGAGTATATCTCTCGAGTCAGTGGAAACCCAAGCATGTCTTGATGATTGGAAAAAAGCAGCGTTGAGGCAACAAGAAATCGTGCGAGAGCAAATGAAGTTTTTTATGAAAATGATGACCACCGGAACGGAATGAAGCGATTGAGGTAAAATACGATGACTAAGATAAGAGAACTACGTGGGTGGGCTTTGATTCCTCTAAATACCAAGAGGATATGAAGGCAACTTAATTATGGTAAAGATTAAGTTCAAGCTTTTTTTAATTATTTTGTTATATTTCTTTAAATATTAAATTAGTAATAATTGGAAATATTGTGTTGAAATTTAATTATTTAATATCCTATTTTTAACTATTCTAAAAATAGAGGTAAAAAAGGGTTCATCCGGGTATCAGGTCTATCCGAATTTGGAATCAGATCCAATCGGTTCCGAAATTGGAACCACCCTGTAAGGGTCCGGTTCCGGTTCCCTCACCATGGAACAGGGAACCGTTTCAGTTCCGGAACAGCCAGTTCTGAAACCGCAGTCAAATCTAAATATAGCCTTGTAATACCCTAAACTTCCCCATTCTAATCTCTGAAACGCCAAACCTAATGTCGTAGTCCCTAGTAGATATTGTAACACTCATTTCACTGCTTTTCAATGTTGCTTGCCTGAATTCGACATGAACTGACTTACTGTACTAACTGCATAAACTAAGTCATGCCTAGTACAGACCATAACATATATGTGTGATCCCACTGCACTAGCATATGGTACTCGAGACATCTCCTCCTCCTCTTTTAGTAATTATGGATACTGTTTTGAGGATAACTTGAAGTGACCCGCCAAAAAAATAGTGACCGGTCTTATTTTTGTCATGTTGAATCATTGCAACACCTTTACAACATAGTTCTCTTGAGATAGCCAAAGTATGTCTGAACCTCTGTCTCGAGTGATCTCCATACATAAGATCTTTTTGGCTTCTCCTAAATGTTTCATGTCTAATTTCCTCTTTAGCTGAGCTTTAATCTTTTGGATATGTGCCTTATTCTTTACAGCTATCAGCATGTCATCCACATACAATAACAAATATGCCAGATCATCATAATTCTGCTTGAAATAGATACAATTGTCATACTCATATCGGGTGAAGTTGGCCTTGATCATGAAAAGAGTCGAACCGTTGATAACCACTGCCTAGGAAACTACTTAAGTCCATAGAGGACTTCTTGAGGAAACACAACTTGTTTTCTTGACCTTCCTGAATGTACCCTTCAGGTTGCTTCATGTATATCCTCTCCTCTAGCTCACTGTGCAAAAATGTTTGTTTTAATAATGACATCCAACTGCTTTAACTCTAGATCTAAGCTACTATCGTCAATAATACCTAAATAGATGTATACTTGACTATAAAAAGAAGATCTTATTGTAGTCAATACCCTTCTTCTAAGCATATCTCTTGGTAACTAACCTCGCCTTGTAGTACTCATTGTCCTTCTTGCAAAAACTCCATCTGCAACCTATTGTCTTGAAGTCCTTTGAAAGATCTATCAACTCTCATGTTTGATTTCTATCCAAAGATTTTATCTCTTGTTCTATAACTGTAATCCACTAGTCACTATCATCTGCCTCGATCGCCTCTCCTGTTTCTGTTACTAATGTGAATAAGACATGATTATCTTCCCCGCCATATCTTGTTGGTGACACCAAAACTCTGTCTGACCATCTCAACAGTCTAAGTTGCTGCTGAGTAGCCTCCTGCTTGTCTTCATCTGATCTGAAGAGTCCTTATTTAACCCATCATGCTTTTTAGGGTCATTTGACAACTCAACCTCGTTGCCTAAGAATCTGCTGAACTGTCTGAAGCTCCACCTTGCGTCTTATCCTCCATTTTTGACCTTTCTTGTAACATTGATTCTTCATCAAAGACTAAATCTCTGCTAGTAAAGGCACTCCTTGTCTCAGGATCTCAAAGTCTAAAACCTTTGACTCCTTTAGTGAATCCAATGAAAATATATTTCTTAGACTTGAACTCCAGTTTGTTCTTTTTCTGACTATCAACCAAATTGTACGCTGCGCAACCGAAAATTCGTAAGGTTGAATAATCCTCAGACTCTTATCGTCATATCTCCTTTGGGATCTGAAGATCAATGGCTGTAGATGGTGATTTGTTTACTAGATAGCATGCATGACTCACCATTTTTGCTTAAAATCTTTCTGACATGTCAGCTTGTAACCTCATACTGCAGGCACGCTCTGTAAGTATTTGATTCATGCGCTCTGCTACTCTATTTTGTTTTGATCGTCCACTTAACAAGTGTTCGATGCCTTCACCTGCCAAGTAAACTTTAAACTCTGCAGAGATATACTCGCCTCCATTGTCGGACCTCAAGAACTTCATCTTTCGCCCATTCTTATTCTCCATCATAGTTTTTCACTCCTTGAACTTATAAAATACTTCTGATTTTTTGCTTCAAGAAGTACACTCAAACTTTTCTGGAGAAGTCATCTATGAACATAACATAGTACCTTGCACCCCAATGGATGCTACTGATGAAGGTCATCACACATCCGTGTATATGAGATCTAGTAAGCATTTTGTCTTGTGCTGTGATGTAGAGAAAGCTACTCTACGTTGTCTACCTATAATGCAAAATTTACATAGACCGAGTTTACACTATTTGATACCTGGTAGAACTTCTTTGTTGTGTAAGGCTTGAAGACCTCGCTCGCTCATGTGTCTAAGACGCATATGCGAAAGTCATGCAGCATCCTCCGTTGTTGTTGAAGCATAACCAATAATAATGTTCTCGATCATCTTGTACAAGTTCGCAGTTCATTCTCCTTTGAGAATTATCATGGAGCCCTTGGTAACTTTAATACCTTTATCTGCACCTGAGAACTTGCACCCTTGAGCTTTCAATGCTTCCAACGAGAAAAGATTCTTTCTTAGATCCGGAACGTGATGCACGTTTATGATGGTCCGCACATGTCCATCAAACATTCTCATACGAATGTTGTCAATGCCAACTGTCTTGCACACAGCGTCATTACCCATCAGGAATGAGCCTCATCGAAAGGCTTGTATTTGCTGAACCATTCTCTTTTTGGGCACATGTGGTAACTTTAACACCTCTATCTGCACCTGAGAACTTGCACCCTTGAGCTTTCAATACTTTCAATGAGAAATGATTCTTCCTTAGATCCGGACATGATGCACGTTTGTGAGAATTCGCATCTGTCCATCAAACATCCTCATACAGATGTTGTCAATGCCAACTGTCTTGCATACGGCGTCATTACCTATCAGGACTGAGCCTTCATCAAAAGCTTGTATGTGCTGAACCATTCTCGTTGGGCACATTTGGTATGTGCACCCTGAGTCAAGTAACCAAGCATCTGAGTACTTTCCTTTTCCTGATAGAACTGTCAGGATATCACATGGATTCTCATATGCTCCTTCAACAATACCAATTTATTCTGACTTTTCACTGGTACTAAGCCTATGAGTATCCTTACCGTCTTTCTTCTTCCAGCGTCTTCTTGTATTTGAAATAATTTTTCTTGATGTGTCCTGATTTCCTTCAATAGTAGCAAGCATCACTGCTAGAAGCGCTTAGATCTTTTTTGGATCCCCTACTCTGTGATCTACCCCTCTGCCCTTTGGCAACCAATCATGAGGCCTCTTCTAAGGAATTTTTCTTCTTTATCAGCTCGTTATTTTGAGGCATCTGTCTGACATCTTTCAACTCTAAGGTCTTATTTTTGACATGATAGTGGTTGTGAAGTGGTCATAACTCGATGGAAGAGAAGAGAGTAACAGAAGAGATTTTCTTCTTCTAGCTTTACCTCCAGAGCCAATAAATCACTTAAGATCCTACTGAAAGTATTAATATATAGAATATACGTACCTTCCTTCACCAATGGCCATATAACTGCTGGTTCATGAAAATTTTGTTTAGCAAACTCTTCGTTATGTAAAGACTCTCTAACTTAACCAAAGTTCAGCAATTGTCTCCTCATTCATGATATTGTAGATGACCTCATATGATAAGCATAGTATGGTCGTCGCCTTGGCGTGAAAGTCGATGTCATTCCACTCATCATCCTCCATCTTTGATAGCTTCTTCTCAGCACCAACCAAGGTCTTGTATGTGCCCTCCTTCACGAGTAACATTGTCACTCACATTTTCCACAACAAGAAATTGGACTTCCTGTCAAATTTTTCATCTCAAACTTGATTGTTGTGATCATCTTACTAGTCATTACTCTGATACCAATTGTTGTGATATCGACATAACAAGAGAAAATACCGAGAAACTCGGTAGCGAAAGTGTGAAAGCGATCTATCACTAGCAAGTAATAAAACTAATCACCACAAATATAAGAACACCAAATTTAACGTGATTCAACCAGTTGTGCCTACGTCCACGAGGAGAATGAGAGAAATTTTATTAAAAGCAGAAAGAAAATTATAAGAGTTACAAGAATCTCTCTATCACAACTCTCAATAGTGGAAAACTTGATTTGCTCTTGAATTGTTCTTGACTTACCTTCAAGGACCACCCCCAAAGGGTTTTTATAGATACCTAGAATCATTCTAATCCAGCACAAACTCCAACAATACAAATAGCACCGACTCAAAGTAAAAAACTCAAACTCAACTCGAATTGGAGTAAGAATCAGAAAACAAAACTGCCAGAACCGCCTGATTAGTCGACTATATTAATATATTAGTCAACTAATCAGCTCATTAGTCGACTGATTCTGTATATCAGCTGACTAACTGAGAATCCTTACTCTCTGTTGCGTCTCAGTCGACTAACAGGCATGCTATTAGTCGACTAATTATATTATAAGTCGACTAGACTGTTGTATTAGTCGAATTATCTTGTGCATAAACTGTGCACATCTTCTCGTACATGTCTGTTCTCGATCTCTGAAGTATGTAACTCCTCCATTTTAACCCGATTTCTTCTCTAATGAATTTAAGGCACCCAACACTAACATGATGCACATTGAGATGGATGGCTCGGTAGTTCACTCGAAGGTGCAGCAACTGACCTGTCAGACCCTTTGTTGGTGGTCAGCAGGAGAGTTGATCGATCCTAAAAATGAAAATAGAGATTTCAGAACTTTGTAAAAGTGATTATAGTAATTTAGATATTATTGGTTATATTTAATTCTTATTCAATGAACGCTCTAATACAAATAAGGTATTTTTGGTAATGTTGTTGGATTATTTTTCTTAAATGGCCATGGATCTAGTGAGATTACTTATAATATTAGAGAAGTGAGGTAAAAAGTGTTTCTCAGTGTTGAGTTGATTTGTCTGGGCGGTGGTCTTACACTCATATATGCCAACTGTGTGATGGAATGTAAGGGGCTTGGAAACCCAGATAAGAATTGCAGTGGGCAAGAGGCCTGTGGTTCAAATCTCGCTTGCACTGGCTATAACATATATATATATATATATATATATATATATATATATATATATATATATATTATATATATATAATATATATATATATAATATATATATATATATATATATATATGTTATAGCCAGTGCAAGCGAGATTTGAACCACAGGCCTCTTGCCCACTGCAAAGAGGTTTTACCACTGTGCTACAGTGACACTTGCAGGAATTTTCTTATATTGTTCAAGGTGTATACTGTCCCCACAGATTGAAGGGGGCGCGTCCTGAAAATTTTCCTCTCTCAGAAGAGATTCTAAAACATCAGTGTGTGTCAGCATGATCTTTTCTGAATGCTAGTTGCCACTTCTAGAGAGCAATTTATTGACAGTAAGGGAAATAAACATAACCGTATCTATGAGTTCAAGGATAAGTATTTAGTGGGTATTTGTTTGAAATGTGCTCATCACTTCTATGTTTAGTTTAGATTCTATTCAGAGAAGTCATGGAGCTGAATTCTTTCTTTTTCCTTACTAATAACGACGTGAAGGTCTAACAAACCTATAACTGCTGGGTAAGTAGAGCAAACTAAAAACAGATATAAACACATACTATAACTAGTCCTTTACACTACTTGCTAGGGGACAAAGGATATGGCATTTTTCTAAAATTGTATAATATGGTCGAATGAAATCTTTTTCAAACAGCTGATGAGAGCAAGAGAATTTAGGAAGAAATGGATAATTGCATGATTTCTTCTTGCAAGCAAGTAATGTTGTTGCGCTGCTTGATGGTGAGATTGATAATTTATTCATTGTAGAAGGGGCCTTAAAATGAGTGACATGTGCCAAATACCGGGAAAAGCTAAAGAGACTAGGATTGTTGGAACTCTTGGCAGAAATCCATGGCCAATTAAGAGATTTAGACCCCAGATACTACGCTCAGTTGAGCAGAATGAGCAGATTGAGTTCAATACAGCGGTCCGGCTGGGTGAGCCAATATAGCTTGATCCTCTCTAGGAGTGATAAGCAACCAGCATATAATGTCTAACTCCAGCAATGTTTAAAAGTATCGACATCGGATACAAGAAGATTCAGATTATGTAGTCCCCAAATGACTTATAAGTTAGATGATTGGAATGTCCAACTACAAGTCAAACATGAGCACCAGAAGTTCAAGATGGAGTAATTTCTGGCATCAGCTTAATAAGGGAACATTTATCCAGTGACATTTAGAATGCCAACATATTTGAGCTTCGGTGTCAAAAAAGCAGACTTTTTGAGACAATGACTTCTCTCACATTCATCTCTTCCCATCAATCAATCAAGCATTTGAACAAGTATGCTTCCAAATTAAATTTCAGCAAAAATTACAAATCAAGAACTTTGAGCCTGCCCCTCTGCCCATCTATCAAATACACAAATTCATCAAACAATGTAAAAGTGTACCCCAATGTGTGGCCCAACAAGAACACAAACCCTAAAATTACATAAAAAACACAGAAAGAAACCATCAAACAAGAAGTTTTTGAAATTAAGGGCATAATTTACCTCTGGATCCATGGGTGCCCAAGAGACCAAATGCAATATAGAGAACACATGGGAGCAAGATCCTCTGCAGACCTGCCATTCTGTACTGTTCTCCCTCTCTCAAAGTCAAAACCCAATTCAGAGATCAAACAGACCACAGAGATTCCATCATCTCAAAATGCATCTCAGACGAGGAGAGAGTCATAGGATCAATGAACTCAAAGGAATTGCAATAAAAGGTGGCAAATGCCATAGGACACAACACTACACGAACCCATATCTGTGATTAATAGAAGGCAACAGCAAAGAAAACAATTTTTTGATTTTAAAAAAAAAAAGTAGCACATTGCAGTTTCTCAGAAAGAATGGATTTTAGGTAATGGGTATCTCCCTCTCCTCCCCTTCTTTCGATGTAGAACTCACAGAAAGACAGAGAGAGAGCCTCTCACATGAGCAGAGAGCATTGTGAAGTGAAAATTAAAGAAAAAAAACAAGTGAGTGATTAAAATCACCGAAATACTTGGAATTTTTTGACGCTCAGTGTGAGTACTGGCGGGGCCTCTCTCTTTCTGTCACTTCGATTCATCGTTTGGATCTGGGACCGTCTTTTATGATATGAGAGGACCAAAAGCTATCTAATTTCTCTCTCTCTTCTTATTTTAAATTTTGTTATTTTTGGTTGACTGGTTGGCATCGTTGGTTGGCAGATCTTGAGGAGTCGAGGGATTCTCTCTCCCTGGTCTGTAATCCTAATGGTTTAAGGACTACCAATTATAGGTCTGCAGTTGGCAACCTAATTAATAGTACAAATTCTTTTTTTTTTTAAGAAAAAATGGTGAGCCCAAAAAAAAACGTCCTTTAGCTGAAAGAATTAATAAAATAATTTCAAGTAAGTACACGAAGCGAAAATCTCTCAGAAATATAAATGATTGTGCACATGAAGGCGCTCGGAGATAGATAAAAAAACCTCAAGTACTCAAAAAAAAAAGAAAAGAAAAACTCCCACAATCTCCTCCCCTCTTATCGCGCTCAGACAACAGCTCCGTCGCCGTTGGTGCTACGCAAAACCCTCTAGCCCTCAGGAAAAAGCTCGACTTGCATCACCATTCCTCATCGGTCCTCTCTCAACTATAGAAATACTCCTCCAGTGAACCTAAATGAGTTCTAATGAATGTTTTCCATCACTGCGTCTCCTCTCACCCAGCATTACACTATCGCCGATGCGCTGAAAAACTTGTTGGCGCAACTCGTTGATCAAATGTGATCTGAATTCCTCCTAGCTGTCTGCATCTCGGACATTCCATCTCTTAGTCAACTCTTCATAATGAGTCCCAGCAGAAGGCCCAGTTTCCTTAAACTACTTATCAAAAAGAGGCCCATCAGATGGCCCATCTAGGCCCAGCCTAGCGGAAGAAGTTTCCAGCCTCCTCAGGCCCAACAACAAGTGTTCTGCCCCCTACAGATAAAGTCCCCTCCTTTGTGGACCCACAGGAGACAGTTGCCCAGCATTATGCGTCCAGCGCACCCACTTCCTGATTAATTAGCCATGCTTCTTGGTTGCACCTAAATTTGTCCCATCACTCAGTCCAATATACTCGGCCTTCAGCTTCAACCCACCCTCAAAAGAATGAGGGCCATCAATTTTACTCAAAGTGCCCAAAGCCCATTAACCTCATCAGGCCTAACATTATCAGGCCCATCAATATTAACCAAAAGCTCAATCCGCTCACTAACAACCTCAGACCCATCATCATGCCCAGATTGAGCAGCCCGGTCCATAAAATGGATTGAATCTTGCAAGTTGGAGGCATGCGCTCTATACGCTATTGGATCCGGGTCCGAGTTCCCTTCCGAACGGAAACCCGCTCCACCGATAACGACTCTTTTCAAATTTGAAAATTTTTCACCTCGAACGCCTTGCCAATCGCAATCAGTTGCATATGTCGTGTCTTCCTGCAACGCCGAAGGAGTGATCATTCCAGCCACTGAGCTGTTGGTCTTTTGGTTCAGGACAACGAGACGCGCAGACTCCGCCTCGCTGGTCTTGTCCTCGTTTAACCTTGTGTGACGCCCCGATCCCGCGGGTACGGAGATGTCACTGCGACGTATATACGCAGGTCGAAAATACCCTCACGTATATATGCTAAGCATTAGTACAGGTAAGAATCAGAGGCGAAAGCACAGTGGTAATATACATTCCAACAGAAAAGGCACAAGTACATGACTATCACAGAGAGTGATATAATATTACAGGAATATTACATCACTAAAAATACAAGAGTACAATACATGAAGAGATATACAAAGCTGAGAGGTGCTCACGATACAGCAAGAGGGGTCTCGAGAGCCAAACAGGAGGGGAACTGGAAGGAAGAGCTACCGTGACGTCCAAGCTTCGGCTGCACTCCGATCGTCACGAGAGGATCTGCTACGCGCTCTGATCAGCTACAGCAAGGTCACCAAGGTCCGGTCTCTACGATCTGAACATGAGAATACAGGGTTGTCAGACGCAACCCTGCGAGTACATATAGTAAAGCCAGTGGCGTGCATAATAGGTACATGTGTACAGGAAAGGTGTATCGTGAATATAAGCACATATCAGCATGAAATGAGATAGTAAGTAAAGTAACTACAGGAAAATCAGTTATATAAGCCCACATTACCGATTCGTGAGATCAGTACGTCGAAGGAATAATCCAAACAAGAAAACCCTCATATATATACCCTATACCTCATGTCACTGTACTCTGAGTTTATATAACCTGATTTTACCTTCATAATAACATAATAATGAAACAGTATGGAAGCAATCAAGTAATCCAACAAGATAGCACATGTCTAAGTGGTGAGCAGTATAAACCAAGATTACAACTAGTCATATATCAGGAGCATGTTATTATTTAGTTATTAAGACTCATCTGATTTGTATACGTCGGTATGTGTCCTATCCCACATACCTCAGCATACAGATCCGAGAGTAAGTTATTGGAAACTGATAGAGATCAACGAACCATGCTTAGAATGGGTCTCGTACATGCCCGGGACAATGATCAAGGAGTATCCGGTGCTGAGTCGGAACGTACCGCTAGGTACCGGGATTTATTATACGCCCGAACAGGAATAGGATGTCACCACTCCCACAGGAATAGGCCCAGGGGCTTATGGTACAACCGACAGGCAAAGGAGTAGGGGTGCCAGTACACCCTGTTGGCCCAAAGGCCTATCACTCTAGTTTTGATGATGATCAACTCATGAAGTTATAGTGTAACGCCCCGATCCTGGCGGATACGGAGACGTCACTGCAACGTATATACGTAGGTCAGAACTACCCTCCCGTATATACGCTAAGCATCAGTACAGACAAGAATCAGAGTACGGAAGTAAGTGGTGCATTATACATTCCAACACATAAGTACAATCACAGAGTTATCACCAGAAGTGATCCAATATTACATGAATATTACATCACTGATATGCGCAAATGCGGGAATACATGGAAATGTACATATATGAATAGTATAAAGGACTTGGAAATGTATAAGTATAAACAGAAAAGGGTACTCACGAGTTTAAAAAGGAAAACTCGAGAGACTCACAAGGGGGCCTGGAAGGATGGAGCTCTGGATGTTCGGCTGGGGATCCACGCTACCGCTGCGCTACTCTGATCCGCAAGGGGGAGAATCTACACGCTCCAAGCTCCATGACCTGGACATGAGGATCCAGGGGAGTCAAATGATACTCCCCAGGCGAGTAGTACCAATACCAAGTGGCGAAGCAGGGTGAGTACAAGTATGCATATAACAAATGATATCAAGTAAGAAATACTCAGGGGACAGATAGGTTAGAGCAGATATGAACAGGTGTGGCATAATAATCATAAAACAGGAAATTCGAATAAAACCAAGGACGAGTAAATCTGATTGTATGGTTTTAGATCACGGTTCTATGAGACTAGTACATCGAAGGAATAATCCAAACAAGGAAACCCTCATCTATATACCTTTATCTCATATCATCGTAATCTAAGCACATACAACCTGAGTTACAAGGTGGTCATAACATAATACTCATAAAACCAGAAATCCGAAGTAAAATCCCGGACAAGCAAATATAGTAAGGCACAACACAGATTCATAGCCGTTTAAGTTGCAGGCTTTAGTATGCGTCCCATTCCACATACCTCCACTTACAACTTAAAGAGCCGGTTATTATGACACTTTATTATTACTCGTCTTACCCTGATATCTAGCTATGTGAACTAGCGTCCCAACGCACATAGATCCATATCCGAGTAAAACAAGGTTGTTATTGGAAATAGATGGAGAACTGATAGAGCTTCTTATAGTAGTTCCCATACACCTGGGACCAGTTTGAGGGCCCTAAGTCCCCCTAACACGAATCTCCTGTGGGCCCTGAGTCCCACTAACACGTACCGCCAATATTTTATTCCATTACTATAAGCAAGGTATCATTCCGGCATCCATCACTTCCTCCCATTCCCCATACAAGTTGTCCTTTTTATGGTTTATTAACATAATTACCAGATTTCGGGAATGAGCAGGATCATAACTGGAATACATAACAAGAATCATAACTGGAATCATAACAGGAGATCAGATACTACATTCCCGTTATCGTGATAATTATATCAGAATCAGGTGCATCATGTTTGGTGTCAAGAGATAGCATGATAAGGTGATGATATTTAACAAGCAACCAAACATGACAAGAGATTGATAATAGTCTGGGTAAGTCATAGCATAACTAAAGGGTCTTGTCAAATAGTAGCATGGCAGGTGGTCAGGTGATAACACACTAGATGGTCAGGTGATATACATGTGTTAAATAAAAGCATGCAACTGACTAGTCTGAGGTAATGGTATGGCAAGGTAACATAAAAGTAACCCAAAGTACAACGACCACGAAGGGTCGGCCACGCATAGTATAAAACAGTAAAAGATATAGAACATGAAATAAAATACATGGAGACTAGAACGAGAATATTTGCATAATCAATGAAATAGGGAGCAAGAGGGTAGCGAGCGAGAACACTCGCCTGAATCACCAGAAACGCCGAAAGGTCCGAAATCCACGGAATTCGGGATGCGCCATAATATATGATATATAAATATGTAGAGTGAAGAGGAGAGAGAAAGAGAGAAGGGAAGATGATGTTTGTCAATAGACAAGTCAAGCAATACCAATATATGATATAAGACTCAAGGATATGGTTCATATTCAAGAAAGAAATCAACTATAACAGACAGCCAAAGTTAGTCGACTAGGTGGAAAGAGTAGTCGACTAATAAAGGGGTTAGTCGACTAACAGTCTGGTATAGTCGACTAAAACTGGGTTCCAGAGAGTTGGAATTCTGTTTCAGGAAAAGTTAGTCGACTAGGGTCAAGGGAGTAGTCGACTAATAGTCATCTCAAGTCGACTAACAGATACTCTAAGTCGATTAAGACTGAGTTACAGAAAGTTGGGTTTTGATTCAGGAAAAGTTAGTCGACTAGATGGAAGGGTAGTCGACTAACAATGATTCCAAGTCGACTAATAGTCTAGGCTTAAGTCGACTAAAACTGTGGTACAGAGATTTAAGTTTTGGTTCAGGAAAAGTTAGTCGACTATATGAAATGGGTAGTCGACTAACAGTGATTTCTAGTCGACTAATAAATAAACTAAGTCGACTAAAACTGTGTTCTAGAAAAGGTTACATTTCAAATAGATGAGGTAGTCGACTAATCCCTAGGTCAAGTCGACTAATCGACTGAAAACAGGATACAGAACAGATTTGTGATGGTTGTGTTTGATGATCTAAAAATATGATTTTGATGGCACAAGTATACATGAATTGTAAACAAAAGTATACTAGGAATTAGCCAAGTCTTGATGAGTAGAAATCTCACCAAAAGGAGTGGTTGATGATGGAGTGATGGTGGTGGTGATGGAAGTTGATGATGAAGAAGAAAGTGGAGGTTGGAGGTTTTGTTGTTGGTGTTGGTGAGAAGAAGTGGTGGCCGGAGATCGGGGTCTCTTGCCGGCGTCGTGGTGGCCGGAGGCGCCGGCGGAGGTGGTGGAGGTGAAGGAGATGTTGGAGGTTAGGGTTTTGGTGAAGAGAAGAAAGAGAAAGATGAAGTGAAAATGAATAAAGAAAGGGGAAGGAAAGTATTTATAGGTTTTAGATTTTGTGAAGGAGGTGCAAATAATTAAAAGAGAGGGGGTTTTTGTAAATAGGGGAGGTGAGGTGTCTCTCCTAGCCACACTTGGCTGGCCATGGAAGAGAGAGAAAAAGAGGGCATTTAATGAGGAAGTTGGTGGAAGTAATTGGAAGATTAGAGAAGGAATTGGAAGTTGTAAAAGTTTGGGGAAAACTTAGGGTGGAAGGAAAGAAAGAAAATAGGAAAAGGAAAAGAAAATGGAAAAGGGAAATTATTCTCTTGGAAGAGAAAATGAAAAATAATGAAAGTGGCGGATTCCCGGGATTCGGTTGCGGATGCGGAAATCTTTCGGGAAAATACCGGAATCGTCCGAAATTCAAGTATCTCGGAACGACCCGAAATAATTATCAAAAATCAAGAATATTAATCTAAGAATTATAGTGAAATCCGTTTTAAGAAATACTTTACAGTTTTAAAACTAAAAATCCCGAAATCAGCTAGCTACCGACTCCGGTGGAATTTTTGTAAATTCATAAATTCCAGAAAAAGTATTTAGGTAGAAAATATGATTTTAAGAAATAATGTCTAAAGGAACTTTTAGAAATTCTAAACCTTTTGTAAACTAAAAATCCGGGAATCGGTCAGCAGCACTGGCCGACACCGGTTTTGAAGATATTTAATTAAATTCAGGAAAATTCCAGAAAATCATATAAAATATATAATATTGGAAAATGATATTTGAAACAGAAATCGGTCAAATCAGAATACCGGAAAGACCAAATCGAGTAATACACTAGGATCGGGTCTTCGGTTCAGACTAGGGCTGACTCCGAGACCACGAATCCAAATTTAAGACAAAACAATCATATAAACAATTCATAATACAAAATAAGTACAGAAGGTAAATCGAAAAATACGATCAAAAATCTGAATACGCAACTAAGTACGTATTCCGGGAGCGGGGTGTTACATTCCATCCACCTTACAAAAAATTGCGTCCTCGCAATTTCGGTAAGGGGTAAATGAACACAAAGAGGTCAAGGGTGGAATTTATACCAATTAAGATATGAAGCACTATAGGTAGGGCTCTCAGGTCGACTGAACAATAATCATCCTCCGCACTTCCGGCTGTATAAATCTTTAGAATTCCAGTTGTACTGCATATTTGATAACCCTCCGAGAATAAGCCAGAATACTGAAGATAAAGGAAATCCTGATAGTCCTGAGCATAATAATAAAGAAGACCGATAATTAAGAATCCCGAATACCAGGCACCAATCACTCTGAAAGAATATCCGTAGAGAATTCCGACTGCTGACTTCTGAAAGATAGCCAGATCAGGATCAATCTGGAGAATACCAAGCTTCATAGAATTCGCCGAAGAGGTCACATAATAGCTTCATTCTGAACCAGCCACTACCTCTCTAGTCTAATCATATCTTAAGTTGGCATAAAGGCTTCATAAAACCAAAACAGGGAAAGGATAGGAAGGATTAGGAATCAAAGGAAGGATGGCCAAGAAATAGATAACTCTGCACTTGTAGTTGGAATGTATAACCAAGACTCAAGTATTCCAGTTGCAAATTTCTTTACCATTAATTTGCCCTCTGGACGTACTGAGGAAGTTAGAGCCTAGGCTCTGATACCATCCTGTAACGCCCCGATCCTGGCGGATACGGAGACGTCACTGCAACGTATATACGTAGGTCAGAACTACCCTCCCCCGTATATACGCTAAGCATCAGTACAGACAAGAATCAGAGTACGGAAGTAAGTTGTGCATTATACATTCCAACACATAAGTACAATCACAGAGTTATCACCAGAAGTGATCCAATATTAATGAATATTACATCACTGATATGCGCAAATGCGGGAATACATGGAAATGTACATATATGAATAGTATAAAGGACTTGGAAATGTATAAGTATAAACAGAAAAGGGTACTCACGAGTTTAAAAAGGAAAACTCGAGAGACTCACAAGGGGGCCTGGAAGGATGGAGCTCTGGATGTTCGGCTGGGGATCCACGCTACCGCTGCGCTACTCTGATCCGCAAGGGGGAGAATCTACACGCTCCAAGCTCCATGACCTGGACATGAGGATCCAGGGGAGTCAAATGATACTCCCCAGGCGAGTAGTACCAATACCAAGTGGCGAAGCAGGGTGAGTACAAGTATGCATATAACAAATGATATCAAGTAAGAAATACTCAGGGGACAGATAGGTTAGAGCAGATATGAACAGGTGTGGCATAATAATCATAAAACAGGAAATTCGAATAAAACCAAGGACGAGTAAATCTGATTGTATGGTTTTAGATCACGATTCTATGAGACTAGTACATCGAAGGAATAATCCAAACAAGGAAACCCTCATCTGTATACCTTTATCTCATATCATCGTAATCTAAGCACATACAACCTGAGTTACAAGGTGGTCATAACATAATACTCATAAAACCGGAAATCCGAAGTAAAATCCCGGACAAGCAAATATAGTAAGGCACAACACAGATTCATAGCCGTTTAAGTTGCAGGCTTTAGTATGCGTCCCATTCCACATACCTCCACTTACAACTTAAAGAGCCGGTTATTATGACACTTTATTATTACTCGTCTTACCCTGATATCTAGCTATGTGAACTAGCGTCCCAACGCACATAGATCCATATCCGAGTAAAACAAGGTTGTTATTGGAAATAGATGGAGAACTGATAGAGCTTCTTATAGTAGTTCCCATACACCTGGGACCAGTTTGAGGGCCCTAAGTCCCCCTAACACGAATCTCCTGTGGGCCCTGAGTCCCACTAACACGTACCGCCAATATTTTATTCCATTACTATAAGCAAGGTATCATTCCGGCATCCATCACTTCCTCCCATTCCCCATACAAGTTGTCCTTTTTATGGTTTATTAACATAATTATCAGATTTCGGGAATGAGCAGGATCATAACTGGAATACATAACAAGAATCATAACTGGAATCATAACAGGAGATCAGATACTACATTCCCGTTATCGTGATAATTATATCAGAATCAGGTGCATCATGCTTGGTGTCAAGAGATAGCATGATAAGTGATGATATTTAACAAGCAACCAAACATGACAAGAGATTGATAATAGTCTGGGTAAGTCATAGCATAACTAAAGGGTCTTGCCAAATAGTAGCATGGCAGGTGGTCAGGTGATAACACACTAGATGGTCAGGTGATATACATGTGTTAAATAAAAGCATGCAACTGACTAGTCTGAGGTAATGGTATGGCAAGGTAACATAAAAGTAACCCAAAGTACAACGACCACGAAGGGTCGGCCACGCATAGTATAAAACAGTAAAAGATATAGAACATGAAATAAAATACATGGAGACTAGAACGAGAATATTTGCATAATCAATGAAATAGGGAGCAAGAGGGTAGCGAGCGAGAACACTCGCCTGAATCACCAGAAACGCCGAAAGGTCCGAAATCCACGGAATTCGGGATGCGCCATAATATATGATATATAAATATGTAGAGTGAAGAGGAGAGAGAAAGAGAGAAGGGAAGATGATGTTTGTCAATAGACAAGTCAAGCAATACCAATATATGATATAAGACTCAAGGATATGGTTCATATTCAAGAAAGAAATCAACTATAACAGACAGCCAAAGTTAGTCGACTAGGTGGAAGAGTAGTCGACTAATAAAGGGGTTAGTCGACTAACAGTCTGGTATAGTCGACTAAAACTGGGTTCCAGAGAGTTGGAATTCTGTTTCAGGAAAAGTTAGTCGACTAGGGTCAAGGGAGTAGTCGACTAATAGTCATCTCAAGTCGACTAACAGATACTCTAAGTCGACTAAGACTGAGTTACAGAAAGTTGGGTTTTGATTCAGGAAAAGTTAGTCGACTAGATGGAAAGGGTAGTCGACTAACAATGATTCCAAGTCGACTAATAGTCTAGGCTTAAGTCGACTAAACTGTGGTACAGAGATTTAAGTTTTGGTTCAGGAAAAGTTAGTCGACTATATGAAATGGGTAGTCGACTAACAGTGATTTCTAGTCGACTAATAAATAAACTAAGTCGACTAAAATTGTGTTCTAGAAAAGGTTACGTTTCAAATAGATGAGGTAGTCGACTAATCCCTAGGTCAAGTCGACTAATCGACTGAAAACAGGATACAGAACAGATTTGTGATGGTTGTGTTTGATGATCTAAAAATATGATTTTGATGGCACAAGTATACATGAATTGTAAACAAAAGTATACTAGGAATTAGCCAAGTCTTGATGAGTAGAAATACTCACCAAAAGGAGTGGTTGATGATGGAGTGATGGTGGTGGTGATGGAAGTTGATGATGAAGAAGAAAGTGGAGGTTGGAGGTTTTGTTGTTGGTGTTGGTGAGAAGAAGTGGTGGCCGGAGATCGGGGTCTCTTGCCGGCGTCGTGGTGGCCGAGGCGCCGGCAGAGGTGGTGGAGGTGAAGGAGATGTTGGAGGTTAGGGTTTTGGTGAAGAGAAGAAAGAGAAAGATGAAGTGAAAATGAATAAAGAAAGGGGAAGGAAAGTATTTATAGGTTTTAGATTTTGTGAAGGAGGTGCAAATAATTAAAAGAGAGGGGGTTTTTGTAAATAGGGGAGGTGAGGTGTCTCTCCTAGCCACACTTGGCTGGCCATGGAAGAGAGAGAAAAAAGAGGGCATTTAATGAGGAAGTTGGTGGAAGTAATTGGAAGATTAGAGAAGGAATTGGAAGTTGTAAAAGTTTGGGGAAAACTTAGGGTGGAAGGAAAGAAAGAAAATAGGAAAAGGAAAAGAAAATGGAAAAGGGAAATTATTCTCTTGGAAGAGAAAATGAAAAATAATGAAAGTGGCGGATTCCCGGGATTCGGTTGCGGATGCGGAAATCTTTCGGGAAAATACCGGAATCGTCCGAAATTCAAGTATCTCAGAACGACCCGAAATAATTATCAAAAATCAAGAATATTAATCTAAGAATTATAGTGAAATCCGTTTTAAGAAATACTTTACAGTTTTAAAACTAAAAATCCCGAAATCAGCTAGCTACCGACTCCGGTGGAATTTTTGTAAATTCATAAAATTCCCAGAAAAAGTATTTAGGTAGAAAATATGATTTTAAGAAATAATGTCTAAAGGAACTTTTAGAAATTCTAAACCGTTTGTAAACTAAAAATCCGGGAATCGGTCAGCAGCACTGGCCGACACCGGTTTTGAAGATATTTAATTAAATTCAGGAAAATTCCAGAAAATCATATAAAATATATAATATTGGAAAATGATATTTGAAATAGAAATCGGTCAAATCAGAATACCGGAAAGACCAATCGAGTAATACACTAGGATCGGGTCTTCGGTTCAGACTAGGGCTGACTCCGAGACCACGAATCCAAATTTAAGACAAAACAATCATATAAACAATTCATAATACAAAATAAGTACAGAAGGTAATCGAAAAATACGATCAAAAATCTGAATACGCAACTAAGTACGTATTCTGGGAGCGGGGTGTTACATATAGTACTAATGATCTTGTGTTTAATTAGTCTCAGATTTATGATCAAGATCTTAGTTGGTATTTAGCTTCAACAAAGGATTTAAAGTCAAGTTTTGGAGCTAGCACGGTTTGATTCAAGAGCTTGTGCATCAAGACCACATCAATTATTCAAGAGGAGTCTAGCTCGTTGGATCATGTTTGGACCAAGTTAAGAGAGAAGAAGACTTCAAGTGAAGACCTTCAAGATCAAGACTTGTGTCTAGGTTTGTTTTTATTAAGATTTTGTTTTTCGATAAAATGTAAAGGATAGAATAGTTGGTGGATTGCTCAAGTATACATACACACACACTCAAGATTTATTTGTGTTTTCATTAAAGAATTTTCATTTGGAAAATACCGGTTTGGTATTTGGACTTCATATATACATGTGTTTTTAACCAAAATATTTTAGTGCAAATTGTCAAAAACATAGATATTTCATCATGTATGTGTAGTGGATCATATCCATACACTCTATACTTTAAAAGTGTTTAAAATATCTTGTTTTTGTATTTGGAGAAGTTTTAGAAAAATCTATTTTGGAAAAATATAGATTTTGTTTTTAGCCAAAATTTCTAAGTTACAAAAATAGTTCAAAATGTTTGTAACATGTCTTGATTTTACTCAAACATGTTTGATTATCAAAGTGTAACACTGAAACTATTTTTGTAGATTTTTAATGATTTTATGGGATTTTATCAAAGTCAAAATGCCAAGTTTTCTTTTCCTATAAATCCCTGTTCTGGCTTCTGCCGGTCGACCGGGCCGGTCGACCGAGCTAGGAGTCAGTAGACCGAGTCGGTCGACCGACGTGCACAAACGTGCACGCCAGGTCTGGCTGGAGAGCCGGTCGACCGACCCGGTCGACCGCCAGAGAGCTTCTGCTCTCTGGAAAGCCCCAGTCGACCGGGCCGGTCGACCGGCAGAGAGCTCTGCTCTCTGTTCCAGGCCTCGGTCGACTGCTAGCCCAATGGTCAGATTTCTGACCGTTGGTGGTCGACCAGGCCGGTCGACCGATGTAGGCTGTCTAAAAATCACTAAAAGACAAGCCATTGAAAAGCAGAATTTTGGCCGCGTCTCAGCACCAAGGCGCGAGGTTCAAACCCGCGTCTCAGCATCAAGGCGAGGCTCGACAGCCGCGTCTCAGCACCAAGGCGCGAGGGTTCAAACCCGCATCTCAGCATCAAGGCGAGGCTCGACAGCCGCGTCTCAACATCAAGGCGAGGCTCGACAGCCGCGTCTCAGCATCAAGGCGCGAGGGTTCAAACCCGCGTCTCAGCATCAAGGCGAGGCTCGACAGCCGCGTCTCAGCAAATGCGCGAGGCTCGACAGCCGCATCTCAGCAAATGCACGAGGCTCGACACCCGCGTCTCAGCATCAAGGCGCGAGGGTCGAAACCTGCGCCTCGGTTGTAACTGCCCTGGTTATGGGGCCTGTCACCGCCCACATAGCGGGGAAGTTAACCCCCATTGTGGAGTGTTTTTAGGGGGCACGTTCACCCCTGATACCTCTATAAATAGCCTTGCTTGCTATTGAGAAGGTGTCGGTCGATTAGAGAGGAGAGACAGAGAAAGAGAGTCCAACTCTTCAGCTAACTTGCTGTGTTCAAGTTAGTCTTTGCCGACAATCTCTGTAAGAGTTTTGGTCGACAGAGCTGTGTTACTCCGTCAACCACCCGAAGAGAAGAGCCCCGGAAGATCTCAACGTTCACCCGGTCAACGGAGAACAAGATTCACTCTCCACCGCCACTTGAAGAACCCAGCCTTAAACAAAGGGAGGATTCAAGACTCAACATCCTCCCTTCCTTGTAATCGGAATACTGATCTGTTGTAATCTTCTATCCAATCAAAAGAATTTTGCAATCGAATCCTCCTTTTCTGACGCTAACAAGAGATGGCGACTCCACTGGGGAATACATTTGTTACTGACTAACAAATCGTGACGCAAGGTGACGTCCTCTATAAGGGAAAGATGGTCGAATCGCTTGTCGTCGAGTTCGACCAGGCAAAGTATGAAGAGTTTCTCTCTTCCGGCTCCAAGAGCCCAAAGACCTGCGTCTGCCGCAGGGTCTCTACGGGGACTTGCCCCGAAACCCGCTCTGAGACTCTCTCAGGCGCAACTGCTGTGAAGGGTGTCGCGGCCCACTGCGCCAAGCGTGACACACGCGCCAACGTCTCTCAGGAGACCCGCGTGGCCTCAGGTGCAGCTGCTGTAAAGGATGTCGTGGCCAATCGCGCCATACGTGACACACGCGCCAACGTCTCTCAGGAGACCCGCGTGGTCAAGCCCTCTGGTGTCCAGCCAGTTCACCCTCTCCCTCAGCACCAGGTCGTCGTTGGTTTCTCTCCACCTCCACGACGCAACCGAAACGCTGAGCGCCGGCAGAGGAGGCGTGCGCGTCAGCTGCAAGTTGGAATTTCTGATCGTCCAACTGAGGCAGGTCGCAAGGTTCAAAATGGCGTCTCAGTTGCGCCGTATCCAGCACGCGAAGTCCGCGTTTGGCGGCCCAAACGCGAGACTCCCCAAGTTAGCTCCTCTAAAACTCCACTCTCCATATGCCAAGGCGAAGCTTACGCGCCTCATCAAGCACAAGAAGCACGCACCTCTAGGCGTAGGGCCCAGCAGCCCGCTTTCTCTCAAGCGTCTCTGCTCCGACGCACCAATCAGCAACGCGACAGTCGCGTCTCTTCTCAGCAGAGACGCCAGACACGCGTCCTAAAGCTGCGACGCGAGAACTGCGAGGCTAATCTCTTCGATCCCCTTCCCGCGGATCTAAGGGATTACTTGACGAAGAAAAGAAGTGTTAATCAGATCGCTTCATTATGTTGCTGCCAACGGCTCATCTCTATGCTCTCTGAGTGCCGTTGTGATTCAGGCGTGAACCAACAGTCTTTGGTTAGACAGCTGACCCTGGTTCCCCCATCAACAAAAAGAAGACGCTCTCACAGGCGGAGGATCTTCTCTGACACTGAGTATCCAGAGCTCACTGCAAATATGACGAGCAGGAGCAGGGAAAAACAGCCTGTAGTCAGCTCCGACGAGTCCGACTCTGAACCGGAAGGAGTGTACCGACACACTCGCACCCGGACCGGGGCCATTCCCCCGATTAACTACAATGCCCTAGCCCGGGGCATTGAGATTAATGACTCGCACTCTGCCATTGCAGAGTCGCAGGCTTCAAACTCTTCTATAGAGAAATAGGCCTTCACATACATGACGAGCACTCCTGAGGAGACCGCTAAGCGCTTGGAGCAGCAAGCCCAGGTCCAGAAAGAATAGCTCGAGATGATTCGTGCTCAACAGGAATCGATCGACTCCCTCAAACAGATGCTCGCACAATTACTTGAAGACAGGAGGAAATCTCCCCCTAAAAAATCTAAAGATAAACGAAAAGAGGGGGAAAGCTCATCTTCCAAACACTCCGAGAAGAACGAGCAATCTACTTCTAGTTCGTCTAAATCCTCATCACGAGGAAAAGACGACCAAGACTATCAGAAGGTTCATTCTAAGAGAATGAGTCGATTGGAGCGACGCCTAGAGGCCCTTACCAATCGTAAAGGCCTCCAAGAAGCTGGAGTGGTCCGACCTTACCCGACCGAGTGGGACCTGGTTCCGTACCCTTCCAAGTTCAAGGCTCCAACCCTCCAAGCGTTCGATGGGAAGGGGTCACCCAACCAACATATCTACTACTTTAAATCCCAAACAGGGAATGTAGTAGATAACGATGCTATCTTGGCACGCTTATTCATTGGCACCCTGAAAGGGCTCGCCTTTGAATGGTTCATGAAGCTCCCAGAAGGCTCCATCAAGAACTGGGGTGATTTGGAGAAGCTTTTCTTAACGCGCTTCTTCGAAGATGACTCAGAGGTCACAATGCCCACCCTTTTGGCTACTAAACAGCGAAAGGGAGAGTCTGTCAAATCTTTCGTGGAAAGATTTCGGAACGTGGCACTCCGATGTCCGAGCGGTATGACCCAGGTTACCCTGGTGGAAACATGCCGCCACAATCTCCAAACCTCACTCCTTGCTCAAATAGGAGTTGCTGAAAGCCGCACCTGGAAGCAATTAGTCCAACAAGGTGAACAGGCTGAGGAGATTGTCGCCTGCGTCAGAGCGGAAGAAGGTAAGCCCAGGCCGGAGAGGTCAACGAGATGTGCGCCAGACACATCCATCCAAACAAAAAGGAAGGATAACTTGACAGCAGAGACCAAATCCCCTGTCAAACCTCAACCGGTCAAGGGAAGTGGCTCTTCAAGCCAACCACGGGCCAACAAGCAGTATTCCTTCAAGGATGAACATGTCGACTCGCTCTTCAAATTACTCAACAAGAGCAATCGACTGAAGCTTCCTAAAGCTAGGCGCCCCGAGGAAGTCGGTAAAACCGATAATCCCAGCTACTGCATGTATCACAGGATGTTGGGACACCCCACCAAGAGCTGTTATGTCTTCAAGGACATCCTTCAGGCTCTGATTGACGCGGAGGTATTAAAACTCCGTCCAGAGCAGAAGAAGGTGGCGGCTAACATGGCGTCGTTTCTCCAGTTTGGGAGACAACCCCCAACACACTCTGGAGTAGTCCCTGTCCCAAGAGGAGAGCTGAGAATGGTCAACACAGACCCTCACCAGCAGCAAGAAAAGGGCCTGGTACCTGTTCCCACACCTCGGGGAGAAGTCATGTGGGTTCATCCCGACCTTATTGATGGCCAATAATGGACCACTGTGACCAGCAGGAAGTCCAAAGGCAAAGCTAAAGCTTCGTCTTGTAATGTGGTGTGCGCCTCTTCTCGAGAAGCGGAGACTGATGTTCCCTCGTTGACTGACTCAGAAGAGGAGACAATAGTTCTGGCCACAGAACCCAGTCAACTTGTGGCGGAAACCCGTTCAGGGCAGTCATATTTGAAAAAGTATGACGAAATGGCGGTAACTCCTCCAAGACCCGCTGCAGAGCCAGCCAAGCCCTCCACGAAGCAACCCGGGGAGAAACAGAAAGAACTTCGGTTTTCTCGAGTTCTTTCAAAAGACATAGCGGAAGGATCCACGGCACCTTACCGCTTTGATGTCCTGGCTCAGTTAGCCAACATCCCGGCGTGGATTACGCTTTATGAGCTTCTCAGGTTATCAAAGTCGACTAGAGAAGCTCTACAAGAAGCTCTGGCTAATGCTGAGTCTTCATGACCTAGCTACCAAAGGAGGAAGATGTAGAGGATTGCCTCCACGCCTCCCAAAATATTCCCTGCATCACCTTCACGGCAGATGATATGCAAGTCAAAGGGAAACATGATCGACCCCTTTACTTCGCAGGGTATATTGGATCATCTGAGGTGAACCGCATTCAAGTAATCCCGGGTCTGCATTGAGCATCATGCCTCGCCGGGTCATGCAACATTTGGGGATTCCTACTCATCGTTTGAGCCCTACACAGACGACCATTTATGGGTTCAATGCCAATAGTACCCGTCCAATGGGGAAGGTCAAGCTCAAATGCCAGATCGGGGACCTGAGGTCGGAAGTGACATGCTATGTCATAGATGCTGACACCTCCTACAATTTGCTGTTAGGACGACCCTGGATTCATCGTAATTCTATCGTTCCCTCTACTCTCCACCAAGTCATGAAATACATTGACGAGAGTGGAAAGGTGCGAACGTTGATTGTCGAAAGGCATCCGTTCAAGGGAGTCGAGAATTATTTCACAGATTCCCTCCTGTACCAAGACTCTGTGGAAGCAGATGAAATCCCGCAACCAGAGGAACCAGACTCTGGCAATGAAGCCGACACCGAGCTAGAAGAAGAAGAGTGCGTGTGGGAGCTAGATCCACCTGTAACGAGCACTAATAAGCTCGATGTCGATAATACCACCGACGATGCAGGCGGTTGGTACATTAATGAAGAATTAGATTTGGCGTATTTTTCTGTGTTTGCTTCTGATTCGGTACCGTCAGACACTAGTACCGAAGTAGATGATGATCTCTGGTCGGCAATAGGTGCTTTGACATCATTGCATGTACCAGTGAAATCGTCCTTCGAGACGTACCAAGATAATGGTAATGCGCAAGAATCTATATTCACGGTTCCAGCAAGACGGAAAGGCCAAAAACCAATTCTTTTTGGGCGGATCTCGTCTGAACCAACGCCCCACGAAGAATCAGAAGGCGAGGAGGAATCCCCTCAGTTCGATTATTACGAACCAAAAGCACTCAGAATGATGAAACGCATGGGGTATGACTTAACAAGCGGGCCCGGGTTGAACTTTGGCAAAGGAAGGAGAACGCTACTTCGATCCTTTGTGCCGGAAGGAAAAGCACCCGATTATTATCATCAGACTCGCAGGGGGTTGGGCTATGTATCAACTCCGGCTCCATCAGCCTCTGATTCTCGAGAATCGTCAGGTCACGATTACTCTTCAGGCACGTCATCATGGGAGTCAGATGTCAGTGTCGGCAATATCTTCGGAGAACTTTCAGTGAACATGGTTTCAACAAGCCACCTGGAAGACGGAGATGAAGAAATAATCCAATCCGATACAGATCCTTGGATCAAACATTTAAATACTCTTTGGGATACCCGCTTTGAACAGCGAGAGCCACCCATAGAAGACAAGGTTGTTCAGATCAATCTGGGGGATGAGGCTAATCCTAAGCCCATCTTCATGAGTGACTGCCTGTCACCTTCGGAGAAAAAGGATCTAATATCTCTTGTACAAGAGTATATAGACGTCTTCGCCTGGAATTACGAAGACATGCCCGGACTTGATCCTCAAGTGGCTATGCACCGCCTCAACATCAATTCGGACGTAAAGCCTGTCAAACAACAACAGCGACGATTCCGCCCAGAGATAATGGAGGCGATTCAATCAGAAGTCAGAAAGCTTATAGATTCTGGCTTCATCAGGGAAGAACAACACCCCGACTGGGTAGCCAACATTGTCCCCGTTGCCAAGAAGAACGGAAAGATCCGAATCTGCATCGATTTTCGTGATCTGAACGAGGCCTGTCCCAAGGACGAATTCCCACTGCCAATCATAGATGTCATGATTGACAATACATGTGGATTCGAACGAATGTCCTTCATGGACGGATTCTCAGGATATAATCAAATCAAAATGTATCCTGACGACGAAAAGCATACCTCCTTCAGAACACCACTAGGGGTCTACTGCTACACCGTCATGCCCTTCGGACTGAACAATGCAGGGGCAACATATCAAAGGGCCATGAATGCCATTTTCCATCAGCAAATGCGCAAAATAGTGGAATGTTATGTTGATGACATTGCGGTAAAAAGCCGCGCTAAAGGTGATCACATATCTGACCTGAAGGCTGTCTTTGGTATCATGCGGGCTCATCAATTGAAGATGAACCCCACCAAGTCCTTCCTGGGGGTGGCTAGTGGCAAATTCTTAGGATTTGTTGTAACCTCCACGGGGATTCATGTGGACCCAGAAAAGGTTCGCGCTATCCAGGAGATGCAACCTCCGAGAAATCTCAAGGAACTCAGGGGATTGCAAGGACGATTGGCGTACATCCGCAGGTTTATCTCAAATCTCTCCGGAAGATGCCAACCCTTCGCTAAACTAATGAAGAAGGGTGTTTCGTTCATTTGGGATGACGCTTGCCAACAAGCATTTGAGGAAATCAAGCAATACCTCACACAACCACCAGTCCTTGCAGCTCCGATATCCGGAAAACCTTTTCTGGTATACGTCCGAGCAATGGATCATTCTTTGGGAGCTCTACTAGCTCAGAATGATGATCAAGGACGAGAGCAAGCGATCTACTATCTGAGTAGAACAATGATCGGAGCCGAACATTGGTACAACCCGATCGAGAAGGAATGTTTGGCACTGGTGTTCGCCATTCAGAAAATGCGACACTATCTGGCAGGCCAAACCATAAATGTCATATCAAAAGTCAACCCCTTGAGGTTACTCATGACAAAGCCTTCATCGCTAAATGGCCGACTGGCAAAATGGGCCATATTGTTATCTCAATATGAAATGCACTTTTTACCACAGAAGGCAATTAAAGGACAAGCGGTGGCGGATTTCCTGACTGAGCATCCAGATCCGAGGGCAACCAAACTTTACGACGATCTCCCAGATGAGGTCGCTGAAGCCTGCCAGACCCAGACATCCTTTGAAAGGCAGGTGTGGCAACTTTTCTTTGATGGTGCATCAAGAACAAGCCCAAAAGGACACATAATGGCAGGGGTAGGAGTAGTACTCGTCTCCCCACAGAACTATGTGATTCCTCGAGCTGTCTCATTAACTGAGCCGTGTTCCAACAATGTGGCGTAGTACAATGCTCTTTTGATTGGGATGCAACTCGCCGATGAGATTGGCGTTAAAAATCTCGAGGCATACGGTGACTCCAAACTCATCGTTAGCCAGGTTCGCGGGGAGTACGAATTCAGACATGAAGACCTAGTACCCTATTACAACGCAACTGTCCACATGGTTGGGAGGTTTACAAACTTCTACATCGACCATGTACCACGCAAGCAAAATGCGCATGCAGATGCACTAGCATCCCTCGCTGCCTCTTTAGCTCTACCAGCCGGAGCAGTGGAGAAAATATTTGTCCACAGCCATGACCTGTATTGTCCGAGAATTGTTCTTGAGGACTACCCAGAGCCAACAGGAGATTCTCAAAACAAAGAAGCGCTGGAATTGTCAATTAATCTAGAGCTTAGAGACTGGCGATTCCCCTACATTGATTATGTCTTGTACGGCATCCTGCCTCAGGACATCAAAGAAGCGGCTGCCATTCGAAGGAAAGCCCCCAAATTCTACTATAATGCGATCACGCGAACATTGTATCGTCGATCGCATGACGGGATCTTGCTCCGCTGCCTTTCACCAAAGGAGGCACAGGAAATATTAAAAGAAGCCCATGACGGTATGTGTGGAGCCCATCAACCTGGCCCAAAACTTGCATACCGACTCCAAAGGCTGGGATATTATTGGCCCAAGATGATTGCTGACGCCGTCACCTATGCCAAAAGATGTCACTCCTGCCAAGTACATGGCGATTTCATCCATCAAGCACCAAGGTACCTTCACTCTACGACCTCTACCTGGCCATTCGAAATGTGGGGGATGGACGTAGTTGGCCCTATCAGCTCGCCGTCATCAAAAGGACATCGGTTTATTTTGCAATAACCGATTACTTCTCCAAATGGGCTGAGGCTGTTCCTTTGAAGGAGGTGAAGTCATCTGACATGATCAAGTTTGTGAAACATCACGTCATTTACCGTTTCGGTGTACCTCGGCGAATTGTCCATGACAACGGACCCCAGTTCATCAGGCAGGCTTTCCAGAGATTCTGCGCTAAGTTCAGAATCCAGAGTGTATCCTCAACGGCATACTACCCCGCCGCTAATGGTCTCGCAGAAGCTTTCAACAAGACCATTGGCAAGCTCCTCAAGAAATTCGTCTCGAAAAGTCAACGTGACTGGGACGACAAGCTAGGTGAATGTTTATGGGCCTATCGCACAACTGTGCAAACCCCGACTAAAGCTACGCCATTTTCTTTGGTATATGGGTGTGAAACCGTGCTTCCCTTGGAAATCCAAATTCCATCTCTACGCGTTGCCTTGACAGCGGAGATGACAACAGAAGAGAAGCATCGACAGCGACTCCAGGAATTAGAGGCCTTAGACGATAAGCGTCTGCAGGCCCAACAACAAATCGAGCTTTACCAAGCTCGAATTACCAGAGCCTTCAACAAGAAAGTTAAGGTACGGACTTTCAAGAAAGGTGATCTTGTCTTAGCTGTCAGACGACCTATGGTGATGACACACAAGACAAAAGGAAAATTCCAGCCCAAATGGGAAGGACCATTTGTAGTAGAGTCAGTCTACTCAAATGGATCATATCGCCTCATAACCTCAAATGGTGATACGCTCATGATGCCAATCAATGGCAGGTTCCTCAAGAAGTACTATCCTTAATAGTACTCCTCTACCGATCAAGTTAAAAGTACACCTCTGATTAAAACAAGAAGAGCTTCTTCATTTGATCCAACACCTTTAACGGTTAAGGATAGAGGAAAATGTTGGATTATAAGCCCAACATAAGTCTTCGATAACTCACTATGCTGAGGGGAATAGCATGGCTAGCCCAACTCAAACGGTAGTTGGTAAAGGCATATCAAACCCGTTGACAGCTGAGGATTTGCTAAAAATCCTAAGGGACATGTTCCCATTTGATCCAACACCTTTAACGGTTAAGGTAGAGGAAAATGTTGGCTTATAAGCCCACATAAGTCTTCGACAACTCACTATGCTGAGGGGAATAACATGGCTAGCCCAACTCAAACGGTAGATGGTAAAGGCACCTCAAATCCATTGACAGCTGAGGGTTTGCTAAAAATCCTAAGTGGATGTAGTTCCGCTCTTCCCTCCAAAAATCCCTTACCAATTCTCATCTACAGAATGGTAGGTCTACAAAATACAATCATTGCTACGTTAACACTATACCTCTGGTAATGAAAATTCTCAATACTCCTTGTCGAGTACAAACTTTACTTGTCAACTCTACGTGGAGCAGCAAGACTTCAAACTTGCCAAGTTAACATTATACCTCTGGCTCTTCAAACTTTACTTGTCAATTCTCATCAATAGAATGACAGGCCTTCAAATTGCTCATGTCGCAAATCAATTTCTGCCAAGTTAATACCACACCTCTGACAAATTACTGTTAAGTTAACATTATACTTCTAAACAGTACATCGAGTTTCTGTCAAGTTAATATTACACCTCTGACAGTCATCTTTTTTTAGACTTCCATATCGAAGCTGAAATAAACAATGCTAAGTTTAAACACTACACCTCTAGCATCCAGGTCATCGCCAAGTTCAACAATACACTTATGGCCATGACTTTTCCTCGGACTTCCTCGCTGAAGTCGAGATGACTAGTGCCAAGTTCAAAATTACACCTCTAGCATTACCCTCATTGTCAAGTTAAACATTACACCTATGACAGTGACACTTTTAGTTTTATTAAGCGAAAACTGAAATGCTTCTGAGTCAAGTTAATATCACACCTCTGACTTACATTCTTGTTGAGTTAACATCACACTTCTGACAAGACTACATTCAACCCATTAAGTTAATATCACACCTCTAACGGTAAAGACTTTCCTAGATTCCCCGCGAGTCTAGTCTCACTTGTTATTCTCCCCAACAGAACAACAAGTCTACTTAAAAAGAAAAAACATTGTTAGGTTAAACATTACACCGTTAACAGTGTTTTCATCAACTCTCCAGTTGAGCTTAAACCTTTATAAAAGCTCATCTTCCCTGGGGGTACCAATTCAACCTGTCACTTTCTTTTATAAAGCGGCAGGTCTAGCAAAAATCATTTTATCCTTGTCAAGTTAATATTACACCTCTGACAGTATTGTGGGGTTCCTGAAATAGGATCTTTCTCCACAAAATTTGACTTGTTAAAATTATCATCATAGTTTTGACAAGCTAAAGATTATTTGCTTCTATGCGTCTGACTAAAAAGAAACGAGAGAGTTCAAGACAATAGAAGAGACAAAAAGAAAAGTGTCACTTTTATTTATATCCAGGCATATGAAAGTGATACAAAATGCTCTCTTATACAATAAGATTGAGTATTACAATACGGGAGTACAAAGAAGTCCCTCTCTCTCTCAGAGGTTGCACTCACTCCTTAAAGCTGCGTTTAAATTCCAAGTACAAGATGTTTGGAAAGGCGCCAAAATAGAATCGAACACTGCGGCGACGATCAGAAGCTGGTTGCACCACGATGCATGATGTAAGCATCGAAGAAGTCTCTGGTTGACCGAGAACAATGGTGTTTCTTGAGGTCGAAAGGCAGCAGAATCTTCTGATTCCACCTGACCATCCAAAGTGGGGTATGATCCTTCGTTGATGAACATCTCTACCTCCAGAAAGTCATCCAATGAGCATAGAACTTTCCTCGATGTCACTTCTGGGGTAAAAAGGAGGTTTTGAGACCTCACGGGGGATGCTACCCACCACTATATCCACCGCTACCCCCGCCGCCATACTCACTCTGACCATGCCATGCCAGCAAGCATGACTGGTGCATCACGTCCGAAGAGATCTTGGCGAGGGTTAAGTCCCCGTCAGGGACCATGATTTCTGCCCTTGCGGACGACGGGGACCATGATTTCTTCCCTTGTGGACGAACATCGAACAAGTTCGCCGGCCGAAATATTCTCCCAGGGGCCCGGCAAACATGAGAAAGGATGATCAAGCCTACCTGCAAGAAGCAACAAAATTAGAAAATATGAAGCTTAGTGTACTTCGACAGAAAACACTATGTGACAGACACAGCTATTGCTAAGGACTTCAGACGTAGGAATGGCCCACGCAGAGAGCCAAACTTCTGTGGAGGCAGAAACAGACGCGAATCAAAGCTGTGATATACACGGAATTTGAACGCGATCTAGTTCCACACCCATGTCTAAGATGCAAGACGCAAAGAGAATCAGACGCGAAAATTGCCGTCTCCCTATTGGATGAACAGGAGTTGCAAGATTCAGGCCTGAGACCTCCAGTCTGAGTTGAGATTCTCCTAAGTCGACAGCCTCAAGACGCGAGCTCTATATGCAAAGCCTGCGGCCAGGTGCCTAAGTCTACTATACTCGCGTCCAGAGAAGTTTAAATCAATAGCGCAACTTCTAAAAGAGGAAGGCACCAAACGCAGGTATGAGAGCCGCGTTCAGGAACCCGCGTCCCTTTTTCAAAAAAAAAAAAAACGGCGTCCTCCTTAAGAAAACTCTCCGCGTCTCTCGGAGTGATTCAAAACTGCGTCCATCAACAAAAGGGACCCATTATGGGGTCTCAGTGGGGAAAGCGCATAATAAGAGGAAGCTGCGTCCTGAGGCTTGAGTCTTCAGCAGAGAAGGCCTATCACATTCACAGGTATCTTGGAGCTGCGTCGACATGGCGAGATGATGATGGATTTGCACCGGGTCAAAGACCCAGCGTCGCGTCCTCTTATATGTCTGCGCCAGTTTTAAGGAGCGTGAGACCACATTTTTGGTGCATTCTGATTCCTGCGCCTGGATAAAGTTAAGGACTGCGGCCAGTGAGTCACACTCAAAGCTGCGTCTTTCGCGTCAACTTGAACCGCGTCTTCACTGCCAGGTCAAAGTCGCGTTCCTCAGAACCGCGTCTCTCTTTGGAACGGCGCTGCGTCCCATTAAAAGAACTTAGTTCTACCTAAGTTTGTTATTCACAGTCAGTCAGAGAGCACAACCAAAGACTGCAATTGAGAGGTTGGATTCATCTACAGCGGGGCAATGAAGGTGGAACAAAAAAAATTTTATTCAAAAATGATAAAAGTAAATACAAACACTCTTGGTGAATAGAGTGTCCTTTTCTTTACAAAAGGAAAAGAAGGAGAAGGCTAAAAATCCTGGTTCGCCAAAGAACGGATTTGTTCTCTGAGGCGATGCATCTCGTGTTGACGCGCCTTCTCAGCTTCCATGAGAGCCTGAGCCCGCAGCTCCTCCTCGGATAAAAATCTCTGCGCAGCCAGCTGCACTCGTAGGGATTCCAGCTCGGAGGAACTAACAGAGAGGTTTTCTTCAACTTGCGCCTTGGCAGCCTCTAACTCCGCTAGCCTCTTTTCGGAAGTGGCAAACTTCTGTTCATTGATAGCAATCAGGCCTCAGCTCTGGCTATGGTAGCTCGAGCATCGAGGATAACCCGCTTCGCAGCCTGCATAACCATCTCGGACTCCTTTGACTCGACAGTTAGCTTTCGATGGTCAGCCTGGAAACATTGGAGAAGACGGGTCCTTTCAGCTATCCTTTCTTCCATCTCCCTTCGCTCTTGCTCTTGAGCAGCAAGGAGCCTAGTCAGAGTTTCCAGGGCCTCGTGAAATGAGCCAGCATTCTCCAGAGATCTAAGCTCTTTCAAGTCATATCCCAACTGCTCCACCAGCAGCAGACACGCCTTGGCTGGTGAAGGGCCTCCGGCTAAATTGATGTTCTCGACCAGATTTTTGAGAAACATCCGGGCGAATTCGAAGGAGCTATTCCCAGATAGGATGAGATCAATACATGATCGCATGGAGGCAAAGAACTGCTGCACCACTTGACGCGCCAGCTCCCCCATGGTATCACCGCCTGGGAAGAATTCCGCTGAAGTGCTCCCCGATCCCCTTTCCATCACGGGGCGAGGGACGTAAACCGATTCTTCTGGTACAGGTATCGGGCTAACGACAGGTGCGGCGGAAGCAAGAATAACCGCCGGCGCTTCTGGGGCTACTACGTCTGTAGAAACCTCCACGACGGATGAGGTAACAGCAAGCTTGACCGCTTCAGGGCCTTCGATCGAGGCTTGAGCTGTACGGCCTTCCGGATAGGCACTGACCGACAAATCTTCTACCTGAGCTTCCTCGGTGCTCTCTGCAAATTACCAGAACATCAGCCACGACGGTAAAAGGAAAATATCCAAAGCATCAACATTTCCTTACCAAGTTGGGGGTTCAAAGACGGCGAATTCTGGGGCGAACCTTGCAGAGTTGAGGTCCCCCCGACTTCAATGGTTGCCTTCTCTTGAGGCATCTCGGTAACTGGAGCCTCAACTCTTCCCTGCTGGACCAGCTCCTGCACCATCTCCTCGATATGCGAGGAAGTCGCAGCCTCGCTGTCGCAGCCAACCCTGCAGCATAAAGTTAAAGGGAGGACGTCAGAGAACCTTTTTCCTAGTTAAAAAGGGCAACTGGTCAAAAAGACAAAGAGAGTACCTTCAGCAGGAGCAGTTGCCGCTAGTGACGACGCCATCACCGAATCACACCCGTATATTTCCTCCTCCGTGATATGTGAGAATTTACTCGGATCCGAAAGAACAAGTTCATCGCCAAAATCGACCTCATCGCCTGAATCATATCTATCCTCTCCGGATGATGAGGACGATAGTTCAACGCGAGAAGCCTCGGCAATCGGGGCCTTGCCGCCAAATGCCCCAGTAGTGGGGCTGGGGTCAATTACCCGTGAGCTGGGCATTAAAATACCAGGGGACCCGGGCTGTTGTGCCTCATCCCTCCTCTCTTGAGCCGAAGAAGACCCAGGCTGAGTTGAGACCCCTGGAATCTCAACGTCATCCCTGCTCATCAGGTCAACTTCGAGCTGCTCAGCTTCATCAGCTGAGGTGGGTTCGTCAGCTGCGGTGGGTTCGTCAGCAAATTCCCCTTCTTCTAAGAATGCGGGGCCCCTGCTGCGCAATCCACGAGTGCGAATAAGAGGGGCACTATCCTCCTCATCTTCTTCCCTCTGCTCCTCAACACCAGAAGGGATGGCCTCGGACAAGGAAACTTCGCCCGTCAAGTCTCTCCGGGCCTTCTTGGGGGCAGGCTCAACGATGGAAGTAGAGCCCTGAGGACGCTTATGTACTGCCTGTCGACCCTTTGCTACTCTCGGCTCCCCTTGACACCCTTCTGGCCTCCTTTTGAGCCGCCCGATATTCATCGACGCCTCGCGAGTGCTTTTTGGACGCCGACTTTGCTTCGTAAGAGGCATTGATACTCTCAATGCATGAGTACTCTGGTGAGAAGTCAGGCATTTGGTTGGCTTGGAAATACCAGGTGCAGAAGCTAAGGCTTGTACAGCCTTTCGGTCCCTTGGGAGGCAGACGAAAATGCGCTTCCGTCCCTCCAGCCACGCTATAATACCATGCCCGAGCACCTTCAAACAAATTCCCACTAAAGGCGAGATGAGCATTGGGGTTGCCGACATATAACTGATCATAGCCGAACTGTCGGGCGAAGCGATTCGACATGTACGGCTCGATTGTGCACGAATTCCCTTGCCGAAAAAGCACATACCCAGGCCGAATATTGATCAGCCACCAGAAAACTCCCGACGACAGCCTCGTGAAGTTGTCTGGACCCACCAGGTCAGCAAATTGGTCCCCATAAGATGCACCAGTGATCTCGGGAAGCAGCGATTGAGCTGGTAGTTCGAAGCAGCTAGAATGCACTTCCGAATGTAGTACATATAAGTATTACACCAGCTTGAACTCTCCAACCGCTGTACGAAAGGGATAAATCCCTCGCACCAAGACACCGGCGTCATCAGAGAGGGACAGTGCATAACGTACCAAGCCATTAGGTACGTGTAGGGAAGCTCGACCCGAGGGTTGGGACGCTTTACTATCGGCCTCCCCTCTGAGTCAACAATCGGCTCACCCTGGGAGTCGACAACCTTCTCTACCCTGCATAGACTCTGAGCTAAGGCCCGCAACCCGCTTTGAATACCGGCCGCCATGGCCGGGAGGAGGGCTATGGACTTACCATAAGCCAAGAGCACCGCCGGATACACCACATCAGCAACGATTACTTCATGTGGCAGTGTCGGCACCACACAGCGCTTCAACCACAACATTAAGAAGCCCGCTAACAGTGCCCGATTGGAGATAGGGGTCCGGGCTTGGTGGTGGAAACTTTCGAAAACCGTGTCAGGTTTGAAAGTAACCTCGTTCGACTCTGTGGTGTAGGAGTCTACAGAAGCCTTGATCTTGTCGGCAATCTCTTCGTCGGAGCTGGGAGCCAGTCGGGTCACTGGTTGGTCCTTCTGATTGACACCATTAAACAGGTAGCTTGCCCAAGACAGCTGCTTAACTCCCCTCGTCCTCCAAGAAGTTATCTGGCCGCAAATGTGGAAGTGACATAACACCTCCCAATAAGTCTCGTACACCCGAGGAAACTCTTTCTTCAAGAGGTGAAGCTCCTCAGAGGTCGGGACGTATTCCTCATAGGGAGTATCCCCCATTACCAGCCCCGAGACTTCGTGCAACTCATGCAGGGCAAGACCCATCTCTCCGACCGGAGTAAAGAATGTCCCCGTCAGAGGATTGTAACGCTCCAGGATCCCAAATAAATTTTGAGAACTTGGTGGAATGCCATACTGTACGGCCCTGACCGCTTGGTACAATTCCACATTCTCCAACAGATCTCCAAGATCGGTAAGGATGAAGCTCACCATCCTGCCCCACCAGTACTTCTCAGTGGAATGAACCCACCCGAGCGGACGGAAATCGACCGGAAAATCACCCCCCACTTTCATGAATACGTTGAGGAAGGTGGTGCCGAGTTTAGGAGTTTCTCCTACTGGGTGCTCGGACCTGAGCAGCCCGGGAAATAGGCCGAAAGCCTCCTTCTCATGACCAGCATTATATACCTTCCTGGAGCCCAGGGTGCCGAGAGAAACTTCGGGGACAGGTCGGGTAATCTCCCACACCATTGGCCGAGGGACAGACATATGCTGGAGATAAGATAGTGGGTACATTCTCTCCATGTTCGGAAGAAAGAACCTTCTACCCTCTATCTGACGAAGCCATTTATAATCTCCGTCATGCAAGGTATAGCCACCCTCGCTAATGTTGTCTCCGAAGAAGAAGACAGGTTTCTTCATCGGAACGCGAGAATCCGTTGTGAATGCCGCGTCAGTCATGAGCTCCCGGAGGGTCGCCGGGTCAACATTGGAGAGCCTCTCCCTTCGCTCCTTCGACTTGTCAGCAGTCACAGAAGCAGTCCGTTGCAGCACGAAGGTTAAATCGCGGTCAACACCACCTACGTGCCCGAAGTGGCACTTCTTGGAGAGTGGATTGGAGGAATATCGCACTGTATAAGAAAATGACACTTGATCAGAAATCTAAATGAAAACGATTAAGTGCCTATAATTCAGACGCAGAAGAGATTCCAGACGCAGAGATTGTCAAAATCCGCGTCCGGACCTGAGGACCGTGAGGCCGGCATGGAGTCCGCGTTTTTGAAAATCCAAGACTTATGAAAAATCTCTAAGTACTTAGACTCAGGCGCAAGATTCATGAAAACCAGCGTCTGATGTCACAAAATGCAAGAATCAAGTCTGCGTCCGAATCTTTCACAATTAGAAGCATTCTAAGTGATGAGTCCAGAACGCAAGGTTTACTCGGGCCCTGTGTTCAACAAACGCATACTCGAGCAGATAAAAGTAGCAGGGTCATCAAACCCGCGCCTTGTTTATCAAACTCAAGGACTGTGTCTGAGAATCAAACACGGGCTCGAGCCCGCGTTGGCGGGTCTCCTTCAAAAAAGGGATTTTTAGAAGTTACAAGAACTCTGTGAACCCTTTTAATGGCGAAAAATTAAGCCTAATGGCATTATACCTGAGATAGGGGCTTCTTGCATGGAGGAACCGCCCCTTTGAGTCTCGGCGACAATCGCCTTTGAAGACGAAGCAGTTTGCTTAGCCTTGGGCGCCATTGCGAATCAAAGATCTGATGTTAGATGGAAGAAGAGAGAACAAAGAAGCTCTTTTCTCAAACCCTAACAAAGGCGCTCGTAGACGAAGGAGAGACTAAATGATGACTCTCTCGACGACTGTTGCCATTTATAGGCACGGTGATTCGCAAAGATACGCGGCGCTTGACTCGACGTCGAATCACCGCCTGACGCGTGGACAGTGCATTTAATGCAGCATGAAGTTCGTACGCCAAAAAGAAAGTGTCCCGTCGGTTCCACAGGACACGTGGCAATGCACTCATGGTATGGCACGGATTCGCACCCAACAGTCGCGCCTCTTCAATGGACGCATCCCTTCAGCACGGCCATAGTTGCGTCCAGAAAGTCGCGGCTTCACTCCAAAAAGATGCGTTTCTCTGAAGTTCGCATCCTTCCAACCCAGACAAAAATCGCGTCTGCCTTATGGAATAACAGTCGTGTTTTCATCCCAAAAGATGCACCCATCTTTAAAAGCAGTACTATCCCTGCGTCCCAAAAGAACTGGCGTTCAGTCCTTACTTCTGCAAATTGGTTCAACAGTACACTGGCACAAGCAGACGACCGTCCACTCCTGGCTTAAAGTGCACCCACGACAGACTTAAAGCAATCGGGGGAGGTTTAGACTGTGCATCTAGACACTCAATACGATCAACTTTGGTGGCTTCAAAGAGTTCCACAGTACACTGTACGCACACGGAGAGGGTACGAGCTCGAGGTAAGATTTCCTTGAATAAAATTGAAAAATTACAACGGACTAGTATTCCGGTTACAAGGGAGGGAGGATGTTGAGTCTTGAATCCTCCCTTTGTTTAAGGCTGGGTTCTTCAAGTGGCGATGGAGAGTGAATCTTGTTCTCCGTTGACCGGGTGACCGTCTAGACCTTCAGGGATTTCCCTTCGGCTGGTAGAAGGAGTAGCACAGCTCTGTCTACCAAAACTCTCAAAGAGAAGGTAGGCAAAGAGCAACTTGTACGCAGCAAGCTTGCTGAAGAGTTGAGCTCTCTCTTGCCTCTCTCTCTATCTGCCTGTGTGTAGTCTGTTGTCTATCTCTTCTTTCTTATGTCGTCTCCCGTCTGTGTGTCCTTCCCCTTATAGCGGCGGGGCTATTTATAGAGGTTTCAGGGGTGAACGTGCCCCCTAAAAATGCTCCACAATGAGGGGCTAACTTCCCCGCTATGTGGGCGGTGACTGGCCCCATAACCAGGGCGGTTATAACCGAGACGTGGGCCTTGGACCCTCGCGCCTTGAGGTTGAGATGCGGGTGTCGAGCCCACGCGCCTTGATGCTGAGACGCGGGTGTCGAGCCCACGCGCCTTGATGCTGAGACGCGGGTGTCGAGCCCAGCGCCTTGATGCTGAGACGCGGGTGTCGAGCATTAGTCCTGCGTCTAGAACCTGAAACTCTGCCTTTTTTAATGGCTTGTCTTTTTAATGATTTTTAGACAGCCTACAGAACCCCCTCCAAGGTTTTCGATATTCCGCGGTTAACTGGGACGGATTTCGAAATACTTTGGACTCTAGCTGAGCTTACCCTTATGACTGGACTGTTAATGCTCCGGGTTTGATCTTATCTGGAGTATGGTCTTCGTGAGTGTACTGTAGAACTCTTTGAAGCCATCAGAGTTGATCGAGTTGAGTGTTTAGATACACAGTCTAAACCTCCCCGATTGCTTTAAGTCTGTCGTGGGTGCACTTTAAACCAGGGGTGGACAGTCGTCTGCTTGTGCCAGTGTACTGTTGAACTGATTTGCAGAAGCAAGGACTGAACGCCAGTTCTTTTTGAAAAGCAGAGATAGTACTGCTTTAAAGACGCGACTTTCATGGGTGCGTCTTTTGGAAATGGAAACGCGACCGATATTCTATTGGGCAGACGCGATGCTAGGCCGGATTGGAAGGACGCGAACTTCGGAGAGACGCATCCTTTTGAGTAAGGACGCGACTTTCTGGACGCGACTATGGCTGTGCTGACGGGGCACGTCCATCGAAGAGGCGCGCCTGTTGGGTGCGAATCCGTGCCATGTCATGAGTGCACCGCCACTTGTTCTGGGAAACCGACGGGACATCTCTTTTTGGCGCGCGGACTTCCCGGTATATTAAATGAGCTGTCCACGCGTCAAGCGAGGATTCGATGCCGAACCAATCGAGCCACGCGCCGCGTATCTTTGCGAATCTTCGTGCCTTCATTGCCTCGCTGCGGATGAATTCAATCCTTTAATCATAGTCTTTAATTGTGCTCTCCGGCTGACTGTGAATACTGAACTTATGAAAACTAAGTTCATTTGACGAAACGCAGCGTCGAAAGAGACGCGGCTCTGAGGCACGCGATTCTGACTTGCCAGTGAAGACGCGGTTCAAGCAGACGCGGAGGACGCGGGTTTGAGTGTGGTTCATTGGCCGCAATCCTTAACTCTATCCAGACGCAGAGTTCAGGATAATGAGGTCTTACGCCCTTAACATTAACGCAGTCAGGGACGTGGCGCTGGGCTTCAGTGCAAGACCCATAATCATGGATGTAGACGCAGCTCCAAGATGTTTGTAAAGGTGATGGGCTTTTTCTGCTGAAGTCATAAGCCTTAGGACGCAGCTTTATGTGCTTTCCCACTGGGGCCCCCAAAATGAGTCCCTTTTGTTGAGAGACGCGGATCGACTTTGAATCATCCAAGAGACGCGAAGAATCTTCTAACTTGGAATGAAGGAGGACGCCGATTTTTTTTTTGAGAAAAGAGGGACGCGGGTCTTTGGACACAGCTCTCACACCTGCGTTTTGGCACGATTTCCCAGGCGTTATAAACAGCCTGTCATAAAAATTTTGTGAAATCTTTGAACGTCAAGTCTCCGTTGAGGATTGGGAACCCGCATCATCCGTTGTTTCCCGAAGCAGTTTATCCACGCGTCAGTTCTTCATTGGGCTTAGGCGTTAATGCCTTTTAATGCCAATACGGCGCTGGCGGTTGGAAACCAGCGTCTTCGACGCTTCCCGAAGCGACGCTCCACGCGTCAGCCTCCCATTGGGTTTTGACAGTCGTGCGGTCATTAAGGCCGACGGTTCCAATTGATGAACCATTAATTACGGTTATTATGGGCTGCCTATAAATAGGGGCTCCTCCTCTCCCTTTAACAGTCCATACTTAGACTGTGTTCTTTTTGAGAGCGAGCGCTCTGAGAGATTCTGTCTTCTCCCTTTCTGAGAGACTCTATCTTCTCTCTTCAAGGACCCTACCAGGGGTTTGCCTCCATAGACGAAGATGACCCAGAGCTTCCATGCTTCTGTTTGGTCTCTTCAGTAGATTACCACTGTCAAGTGATTTCAATGATAGGAAGCGTCTCCCTGAGCACCTTTTACGTCCGTGCCTCAATGCAGAGAGTTCAACTCTTAACAGAGGCTCTGCGGGTATGCCATGCCCACTTACCATGACATTTTAGATCCAACCAAGTTTGAATTTTAGTATATCTCTTAGAGAGATATCATCTGGACTTTCTTGCGAAGTCGTGGTTGGTGCATTCCTCTTCTGGAATTTGCGCCATCGACTTTTTTGAACGCAAGTATTGAAGTCGTTGGTACCTGGCCGCGGGCTTTGCACACAGAGCTCGCGTCTTGAGGCCACTGACTTGGAAGAACTTCAATTCGGGTCGAAGGTTTCAGGCCTGAAATTTTGCAACTCCTGTTCCTCCAACAGAGAGATGGCAATTTTTTGGCGTCTGATTCTCTGCGCGCCTTGTATCTTAGACGCGGATGTGGAATTAGGTCGCGTTTGAATTTTGTGTGTATCACAGTCTTTCTCGCGTCTGTTTCTGTTGTCGCAGGAATCTGGCCAAGCGTACGGGTCATTCCCGCGTCTGCAGTCTTCAGCAATAACCGCGTTTGTGACTTAGTTTTCTTCTGTCGAAGTATACTAAGCTCTGAATTGTCTAATTCCCTTGTTTGCTTCTTGCAGGTAGGCTTGATCATCCTTTTCATGTTCGCTGGGCCCCTGGGAGAATATTTCGGCCGGCGAACTTGTTCGATGTTCGTCCACAAGGGAAAAAGTCATGGTCCTCGTCGTCTACAAGGGAAGAAATCATGGCCCTTGTCTTCGGGGGACGGGGGCCTAACCCTCGCCAGGATTACTTTGGGTTCAATGCACCAGTCATGCTTGCTGGCATGGCATGGTCAGAGTGAGTATGGCGGCGGGGGTTGCGGTGGATATAGTGGTGAGTGGCATCCCCTGTGAGGTCTCAAAACCTCCTCTCTCACCCCAGAAGTGGCATCGAGATGACTCTATGTTCACTGGATGAGCTTCTGGTGGAAGAGATGTTCATCAGGAAGGATCATAGCCCGCCACTTCAGCTGGTCAGGTGGAATCGGAGGATTCTGCTGCCACCGGGGCCTCAAGAACACCATTGCTCTTAGTCAAGGATGGGCTCTTTCGATGTTTACGTCATGCATTGAAGTGCAATCAGTTCCCGATCGTTGCCACAGTATCCGATCCTGCTTTGGCGCCCTTCCAAGCATCCTGTACTCGGAATAACATGCAGCTGAGGAGCGAGTGCAACCTCTGAGAGAGAGAGAGAGACTTCTTTGTACTCCTTAACTGTAACACTCAATCTTATTGTATAAGAGAGCGTTTTTTGTATCACTTTCATGTGCCTGGATATAAATAAAAGTGTCACTTTTCTTTTTCTCCTTCTATTGTCTTGAACTTTTTTTTTTTAGTCAGACGCGTAGAAGCAAAGGACTTTGACTTGTTAAAACTATGATGATAATTTCAAACAGTCAAACTTTTTAGAGAGAAATCCTATTTTTGGAACTCCCCAATGCTGTCAGAGGTGTAATATTAACTTGACAAGAGATAAGATAATTTTGTGGACATGTCAATCTATAAAGGAGAATGACAAGTGAAACTCGTACCCCCAGGGAAAAATGGGCCTTTATCAAGGTTTAGGATTCACTTGATTGAGCTCAGCTGGGGATTTGAAGGAAAACACTGTTAATGGTGTAGTATTAACCTAACAATGTGTTTAGGTAGACTTGTTATTCTGTTGAAGAGAATAGCAAGTGAATCTAGATCCGCGGGAAATCTAAGAAGGTTTTTACCGTTAGAGGTGTGATGTTGACTTAACGGGTTGAATGTAGTCCTGTCAGAAATATGATGTTAACTTGACAAGGATGTGAGTCAGAGGTGTGATATTAACCTGACTCAGAAATACTTCAGTTTCATTTGGGAAAACAGAAGTGTCACTGACATAGGTGTGATGTTTAACTTGACAGTGAGGGTAATGCTAGAGGTGTAATGTTGAACTTGGCATTGGTCATCTCGACTCCAATACGGAAGTTCGAGGGAAATTCATTGTCATAGGTGTATTGTTGAACTTAACAATGAATTGGATGCTAGAGGTGTGATGTTGAACTTAGCATCATCCATTTCGGCTTCGACATGGAAGTCTGGAGGAAAGTGATTGTCAGAGGTGTGGTATTAAACTTGGCAGAAACTTGATGTACTGTTTAGAAGTGTAATGTTAACTTAACAGTAATTTGTCAGAGGTATGATATTAACTTGACAGAAATTAATTTGCGATATGAGCAATTTGAGGACCTGTCATCCTATTGATGAGAATGGACAAGTGGAGTTTGAAGTGCCAGAGGTATAGTGTTAACTTGGCAACAACTGTATTTTGTAGACCTACCATTCTGTGGATGAGAATTGGTATGGGATTTTGGAGGGAGAGTGGAGTTGAGTCCACTTAGGATTTTTAGCAAACCCTCAGCTATCAACGGATTTGAGGTGCCTTTACCAACTACCGTTTGAGTTGGGCTAGCCATGCTATTCCCCTCAGCATGATGAGTTGTCGAAGATTTATGTTGGGCTTAAAAGCCAACGTTTTCCTCTATCCTTAGCCGTCGGAGGCGTCGGATGTTAATGAAGAAGCTCTTCTTGTTTTGATCAGAGGTGTACTTTAACTTGATCGGGGGAGGAGTACTATTAAGGATAGTACTTCTTCAAGAATCTGCCATTGATCGGCATCATGAGTGTATCGCCATTTGAAGTTATGAGGCAATACGATCCATTTGAGTAGACTGACTCTACTACGAATGGCCCTTCCCATTTGGGTTGGAATTTTCCTTTTGTCTTGTGCGTCATTACCATGGGTCTTCTGACGGCTAAGACAAGATCACCTTTCTTGAAAGTTCGCTTTTTAACTTTCTTGTTGAAGGCTCTAGTAATTCGAGCCTGGTAGAGCTCGATTTGCTGTTGGGCCTGCAGACGCTTATCGTCTAAGGCTTCCAATTCTTGGAGTCGCTGTCGATGCTTCTCCTCTGTTGTCATCTCTGCTGTCAAGGCGACGCGTAGAGATGGAATTAGGATTTCTAGTGGAAGCACGGCTTCACACCCGTATACCAAAGAAAACGGCGTGGCTTTAGTCGGAGTTCGCACAGTTGTGCGATAGGCCCATAAGCATTCACCTAACTTATCGTCCCAGTCCCGTTGACTTTTCGATACGAATTTCTTGAGAAGCTTGCCAATGGTCTTATTGAAAGCTTCTGCGAGGCCATTAGCAGCAGGATAGTATGCCGTTGAGGACACACTCTGGATTCTGAACTTAGCGCAGAATCTCTGGAAAGCCTGGCTGATGAACTGGGTTCCATTGTCATGGACAATTCGTCGAGGTACACCGAAACGGTAAATGACGTGATGCTTTACGAACTTGATCACGTTAGACGATTTTACCTCCTTCAAAGGGATAGCCTCGGCCCATTTAGAGAAGTAATCGGTTATTGCCAAAATAAACCGATGTCCTTTTGATGACGGCGGGCTGATAGGGCCAACTACATCCATCCCCCACATTTCAAATGGCCAGGTAGAGGTTGTAGAGTGAAGGTACCCTGGCGCTTGATGGATGAAATCGCCATGCACCTGGCAAGCGTGACATCTTTTAGCATAAGTGACGGCGTCGACAATCATCTTGGGCCAATAGTAACCCAACCTTTGGAGTCGATGTGCCAATTTTGGGCCGGGTTGGTGGGCTCCACACATGCCGTCGTGGGCTTCTTTCACTATCTCTTGAGCCTCCTTTGGTGAGAGGCACCGGAGCAAGATCCCGTCATGCGATCGACGATACAATGTTCGTGTAATCGCATTGTAGTAAAATTTAGGGGCTTTCCTTCGAATGGCAGCCACTTCCTTGGCGTCCTCAGGCAGGATGCCGTACAAGACATAGTCGATATAGGGAATTGCCAGTCTTTAAGCTCTGGACCGGTTGACAATTCTAGCGCTTCTTCGCCTTGACACTCTCCCTTTGACTCCTGATAGTCTTCGAGGGCAGTTCTCGGCAATACAGGTCGTGACTGTAGACGAATACTTTCTCCATTGCTCCAGCTGGAAGAGCTAAGGAGGCCGCGAGGATGTGAGTGCATCTGCGTGCGCATTTTGCCTGCGCGGTACATGGTCAATGTAGAAGTTTGTGAACCTTTCGGCCATGCGGATAGTCGCGTTGTAGTAGGGTACTAGGTCTTCATGTCTGACTTCGTACTCCCCGCGAACTTGGCTGACGATGAGTTTAGAGTCGCCATATGCCTCGAGATTTTTAACGCCAATCTCATCGGCGAACTGCATCCCAATCAAAAGAGCGTTGTACTCTGCCACATTGTTGGAGCAAGGCTCAGTTAGCGAGACGGCTCGGGGAATCACATAATTCTGTGGTGAGACGAGTACTACTCCTACCCCCGCTACTGTATGTCCCTTTGGGCTTGTTCTCGATGCACCGTCGAAGAAAGTTGCCACACCTGCCTTTCAAAGGATGTCTGGGTCTGGCAGGCTTCAGCGACCTCGTCTGGGAGATCGTCGTAAAGTTTGGTTGCCCTCGGATCTGGATGCTCAGCCAGGAAATCCGTCACCGCTTGACCCTTAATAGCCTTTTGTGGTAAAAAGTGCATCTCATATTGCGATAGCAATATGGCCCATTTTGCCAGCCGCCGTTCAATGATGAAGGCTTAGTCATAAGCAACCTCAGGGGGTTTGACTTTTGATATGACATTTATAGTGTCGCATTTTCTGAATGGCGAATACTAATGCCAAACATTCCTTCTCGACCGGGTTATACCGATGTTCGGCTCCGATCATTGTTCTACTCAGATAGTAGATCGCTTGCTCACGTCCTTGATCATCATGCTGAGCTAGTAGAGCTCCCAAAGAATGATCCATTGCCCGGACATACACCAGGAAAGGCTTTCCGGATATCGGAGCCGCAAGGACTGGTGGTTGAGTGAGGTATTGCTTGATTTCCTCAAACGCTTGTTGGCAAGCGTCGTCCCAAACGAACGAGACACCTTCTTCATTAACTTAGCGAAGGGTTGGCATCTTCCAAAGAGGTTTGAGATGAACCTGCGGATGTACGCCAATCGTCCTTGTAATCCCCTGAGTTCCTTGAGATTTCTTGGGGGCTGCATCTCCTGGATAGCTTGAACCTTTTCCGGGTCCAAATGGATCCCCGTGGAGGTTACAACAAATCCTAAGAATTTGCCACTAGCCACCCCCAGTAAGGACTTGGTGGGATTCATCTTCAATTGATGAGCCCGCATGATGTCGAAGACGACTTTTAGATCAGCTATGTGATCACCTTTAGCGCGGCTTTTTACTGCGATGTCATCAACATAGCATTCCACCGTTTTGCGCATGTGTTGATGGAAAATGGCATTCATCGCCCTTTGATATGTCACCCCCGCATTCTTCAGTCCGAAGGGCATGACGGTATAGCAGTAGACCTCCAATGGTGTCATGAAGGAGGTGTGCTTTTCGTCGTCAGGATACATTTTGATTTGATTGTATCCTGAGAACCCGTCCATGAAGGACATTCGTTCGAATCCACAAGTATTGTCAATCATGACATCTGTGATTGGCAATGGGAATTCGTCCTTGGGACAGGCCTCGTTCAGATCACGGAAGTCAATGCAGATCCGGATCTTTCCGTTTTTCTTAGCAACGGGGACGATGTTAGCTACCCAGTCGGGATGCTGCTCTTCCCTGATGAAGCCAGAATCTATAAGCTTTCTGACTTCTGATTGAATTGCCTCCATTATTTCTGAACGAATCGTCGCTGTTGTTGTTTGACAGGCTTTACGTCCGAATTGATGTTGAGGCGGTGCATAGCCACTTGAGGATCAAGTCCGGGCATGTCTTCGTAATTCCAGGCGAAGACGTCTATATACTCTTGAACAAGAGATGTTAGATCCTTTTTCTCCGACGGTGACAGGCCGTCGCTTATGAAGATGGGCTTAGGGTTGACCTCATCTCCTAGATTAATCTGAAGAATCTTGTCTTCTGTGGGTGGTTCGCGCTGTTCAAAGCGGGTGTCCCAAAGAGTGTTTAAATATCTGATCCAAGGATCTGCATTGGATCGGATCATTTCTTCATCTTCATCTTCCAGATGGCTTGTTGAAACCATATTCACCGAAAGTTCTTTGAAGATGTTGCTGACACTAGCATCTGACTCCCATGATGACGTGCCTGAAGAGTATTTATGGCCAAATGAGCCCCCAGAATCAGAGGCTGATGGAGTCGAAGTTGATACATAGCCCAACCCCCTGCGCGTCCGATGATAATAATTGGGGGTTTTTCCTTTCAGCACAAAAGATCGAAGTGGCGTTCTCCTTCCTTTGTCGAAGTTCAACCCGGGTCTGTTTATTAGGTCATATCCCATGCATTTCATCATTTTGAGTGTTTTTGGTTCATAATGACTGAACTGAGGGGATTCCTCCTCGCCTTCCGATTCTTCGTGGGGCGTTGGTTCAGACGAGATTCGCCCAAAAAGAATTAGTTTTTGGCCTTTCCGTCTTGCTGGAACCATAATATAGATTATTGCGCATCGCCGACATTTCGACATGTTTCAAAGGACGATTTCACTGGTACATGCAACGATGTCAAAGCATCCATTGCCGACCAGAGATCGTCATCCACGTCGGTACTAGTGTCTGATGGCATTGAATCAGAGGCAAACACAGAAAAATACGCTAAATCTAAGTCTTCATTAATGTACCAACCGCCTACATCATCGGCGGAGGTATTATCAACATCGGGCTTATTAATACCCGTTACAGGTGGATCTAGCTCCCACACACACTCGTCTTCTTCCAGCTCGGTGTCAGCTTCATTGCCAGAGTCTGGTTCCTCTGATTGCGGGACTTCATCTATTTCCACAGATTCCTGATATAGGAGGGAATCTGTGAAATAATTCTCCACTCCCTTGAACGGATGCCTTTCGGCAATCAACGTTCGCACCTTTCCACTCCCGTCAATGTATTTCATGACTTGGTGGAGAGTAGAAGGAACAATAGAATTGTGATGAATCCATGGTCGTCCCAGCAGCAAGTTGTAGGAGGTGTCAGCGTCTATGACGTAGCATGTCACCTCTGACCTTAGGTCTCCAATCTGGCATTTGAGCTTGACCTTCCCCATTGGACGGGTACTATTGGCATTGAACCCGTAAATGGTCGTTTGGGTAGGGCTCAAACGGTGAGTAGGAATCCCGAGATGTTGCATGACCCTGCGAGGCATGATGCTCAATGCAGACCCGGGATCTACCTAGATGCGGTTCACCTCAGATGATCCAATATACCCTGCGAAGTAAAGGGGTCGATCATGTTTCCCTTTGACTTGCATATCATCTGTCGTGAAAGTGATGCAGGGGATATTTTGGGAGGCGTGGAGGCAATCCTCTACATCTTCCTCCTTTGGTAGCTGGGTCATGAAGACTTCAGCATTAGCCAGAGCTTCTTGTAGAGCTTCTCTGGTCGACTTTGATAGTCTAAGAAGCTCATAAAGCGTAATCCGCGCCGGGATGTTGGCTAACTGAGCCAGGACATCAAAGCGGTAGGGTGCCGTGGATCCTTCCGTTATGTCTTTTGAAAGAACTCGAGAAAACCGAAGTTCTTTCTGTTTCTCCCCCGGGTTGTTTTGTGGAGGGCTTGGTTGGCTCTGCAGCTGGTTGTGGAGGGGTTGCCGCCGTTTCGCCATACTGCTTCAAGTAGGGCTGTCCTGAGCGGGTTCCCGCCACCAGCCGACCGGGTTCTGCGGCCAGAACTATTGTCTCCTCTTCCGAGTCAGTTAGCGAAGGATATCGGTATCCGCTTCTCGAGAAGAGGCACACACCACATTACAGGATGACGCCTTTGCCTTGCCCTTGGACTTCTTATTAGTTATAGTAGTCCATTGCTGGGCGTCAACAAGGTCAGCGTGGACCCACATGATTTCCCCCTGAAGGGTGGGAACAGGTACCAGGCCTTTCTCTTGCTGCTGGTGAGGGTCTGTGTTGACCATTCTCAGCTCTCCTCTTGGGATAGGGACTACTCCAGAGGGTGTTGGGGGTTGTCTCCCAAACTGGAGAACTGACGTCACATTAGCCGTCACCTTCTTCTGCTCTGGTCGGAGTTTCATACCTCCACGTCAATCAGGCCTGAAGGATGTCTTTGAAGACATAACAGCTCTTGGTTGGGTGTCCCAACATCCTGTGGTACATACAGTAGGTGGGATTGTCGGTTTTACCGACTTCCTCGGGCTCCTAGCTTCAGGAAGCTTCAGTCGATTGCTCTTGTTGAGTAATTTGAAGAGCGAGTCGACATGTTCATCCTTGAAGGAATACTGTTTGTTGGCCCGTGGTTGGCTTGAAGAGCCACCTCCTTTGACCAGTTGAGGTTTAGCAGGGATTTGGTTTCTGCTGCCAAGTTATCCTTCTTTTGGCTTGGAGGGATGTGTCTGGCGCACGCCTCGTTGACCTCTCAGGCCTGGGCTTACCTTCTTCCGCTCTGACGCGGGCGATAATCTCCTCAGCCTGTTCACCTTGTTTGACCAACTGCTTCCAAGTGCGGCTTTCAGCAACTCCTATTTGAGTAAGGAGTGAGGTTTGGAGATTGTGGCGGCATGTTTCCACCAGGGTGACCTGGGTCATGCCGCTCGGACATCGGAGTGCCACATTCCGAAATCTTTCCACGAAGATTTGACGGACTCTCCCTTTCGCTGTTTGGTAGCCAAAAGGGTGGGCATCGTGACTTCCGAGTCGTCTTCGAAGAAGCGCGTTAAGAATAGCTTCTCCAAATCGCCCCAGTTCTTGATGGAGCCCTCCGGGAGTTTCATAAACCATTCGAAGGCGAGCCCTTTCAGGGTGCCAATGAACAGACGTGCCAAGATGGCATCATTGTCTACTACATTCCCTGTTTGGGATTTAAAGTAGTAGAGGTGTTGGTTGGGTGACCCCTTCCCATCGAATGCTTGGAGGGTTGGAGCCTTAAACTTGGGCGGGTATGGAACCAAGTCCCACTCGGCCGGATAAGGCCGGACCACTCCCGCTTCCTGGAGGCCTTTACGGTTGGTGAGGGCCTCAAGACGTTGCTCCAACTGATTCATTCTTTTAGAATGAACCTTTCCCGGTCTTGGTCGTCCTTCCCTTGCGACGAGGATTTGGACGAGGTCGAGGTGGGCTTCTCTCCATCAGGGTGCACAGAAGACGAGCTTTCTCCCTCTTTTTTCTTGCCCTTAGACTTTTTAGGGGGAGACTTCTTCCTGTCTTCGAGCAATTGTGCGGGCATCTGTTTGAGAGAGTTGATAGATTCCCGCTGAGCAAGAATCATATCGAGTTGTTCCCTCTGGACCTGAGCTTGCTGATCCAGGCACCGGGCTGTCTCCTCAGGAGTGCCCGTCATGTAGGTGAAAGCCTCTTTCTCTGTAGAAGAATTTGAGGCCTGCGATTCTGCTACAGCAGAATGAGAGTCATTCATTTTAATGCCCTGAGCTAGGGCATTATAATCAATCGGGGAATGGCCCCGGTCCGGGTGCGAGTGTGTCGATACACTCCTTCCATTTCAGAGTCAGATTCGTCAGAGCTGACTGCAGGCTGTTTTCCTCTGCTCCTGCTTGTCATATTCGCAGTGAGCTCTGGGTATTCAGCGTCAGAGAACATCCTCCGCCTATAAGAGCGTCTTCTTTTGGCTGACGGGGTATCAGGGTCAGCTGTCTAACTAAAGACTGCTGGTGCATACCTGAACCACAACGACACTCGGAGAGCATAGAGATGAGCCGTTGGCAGCAACATGATGAAGTGACCTGATTGGCACTTCTTTTCTTCGTCAAGTAATCCCTCAGATCCACGGGAGGGGGATCGAAGAGATTAACCTCGCAACGTCGAAGACGGGAGGCATCCATATGCTGTACAGCCTGGACGCGGGTTTCAGGGACGCGACTTTCGCGCCGCGGCTGTAAGACGCGCGTCTGGCGTCTCAGTTGAGACGAGACGCGATTGTCGCGTTGCCGCTTAGTGCGTCGGGGCAGAAGAGTTTGAGAGAGAATGGGTTGCTGGGCCCCACGCCTATGGGGGCGTGCCTCTTGCGCTTGACGAGGCGCAGAGGTTTCACCTTGGCGTTTGATAATTTGGTCTTCAGAGGACCTAACTTGGGGAGTCTCGCTTTTGGGCCGCCAAACGCGGATTTCACGCGCTGGATGCGGCGCAGCTAAGACGCCAGTTTGTGCGTTGCGTGCAGCCTCAGTTGGACAATCAGAAGTTCCAACTTGAAGCTGACGCGCACGCCTCCTCTGATGACGCTCAGCATTTCGGTTGCGTCGTGGAGGTGGAGAGAGACCAACGACGACCTGATGCTGGACACCAGAGATTTTGACCACGCGGGTCTCCTGAGAGACGCTGACGCGTGTGTTCCGCGCGGCGCAGTTGGTCGCAACGGCAGTTGTGCCTGAGACCACGCGGGCCTCCTGAGAGGCATTGGCGCGTGTATCCTGCTTGGCACAGTTGGCAGCAGCGGCGCCCGAGAGAGCCTCAGATCGGGCTTCGGGGCCATTCCCCGTCGAGACCCTGCGGCAGACGCGGGTCCTTGGGCTCTTGGAGCCGGAAGAGAGAAACTCTTCGTACTTTGCCTGGTCGAACTCGACAACTAGCGTTTCTACCATCTTCCCCTTACGGAGGACGTCACCTTGCGCCACGATTTGCTCGTCGGTAACAAATGAATTCCCCAGCGGAGTCGCCATCTCTTGTACGCACACGGAGAGGGTACGAGCTCGAGGTAAGATTTCCTTGAATCAAATTGAAAAATTACAACGGACTAGTATTCCGGTTACAAGGGAGGGAGGATGTTGAGTCTTGAATCCTCCCTTTGTTTAAGGCTGGGTTCTTCAAGTGGCGATGGAGAGTGAATCTTGTTCTCCGTTGACCGGGTGACCGTCTAGACCTTCAGGGATCTTCCCTTCGGCTGGTAGAAGGAGTAGCACAGCTCTGTCTACTAAAACTCTCAAGAGAAGGTAGGCAAAGAGCAACTTGTACGCAGCAAGCTTGCTGAAGAGTTGAGCTCTCTCTTGCCTCTCTCTCTATCTGCCTGTGTGTAGTCTGTTGTCTATCTCTTCTTTCTTATGTCGTCTCCCGTCTGTGTGTCCTTCCTCTCATAGCGGCGGGCTATTTATAGAGGTTTCAGGGGTGAACGTGCCCCCTAAAAATGCTCCACAATGAGGGCTAACTTCCCCGCTATGTGGGCGGTGACTGGCCCCATAACCAGGGCGGTTATAACTGAGACGTGGGCCTTGGACCCACGCGCCTTGATGCTGAGACGCGGTGTCGAGCCCACGCGCCTTGATGTTGAGACGCGGGTGTCGAACCCAGGCGCCTTGATGCTGAGACGCGGGTGTCGAGCCCACGCGCCTTGATGCTGAGACGCGGGTGTCGAGCCCACGCGCCTTGATGCTGAGACGCGGGTGTCGAGCCCACGCGCCTTGATGTTGAGACGCGGGTGTCGATCATTAGTCCTGCGTCTAGAACCTGAAACTCTGCCTTTTTTAATGGCTTGTCTTTTTAATGATTTTTAGACAGCCTACATACACTCACGAAGACCATACTCCAGATAAGATCAAACCGGAGTATTGACAGTCCAGTCCAAGGGTACGCTCAGCTAGAGTCCAAAGTATTTTGAAATCCGTCCCACTTAATTGCGGAATGTCGAAAACATTGGAGGGGGTTCTGTAGGCTGTCTAAAAATCACTAAAAACAAGCCATTGAAAAGCAGAATTTTGGCCGCGTCTCAGCACCAAGGCGCGAGGGTTCAAACCCGCGTCTCAGCATCAAGGCGAGGCTCGACAGCCGCGTCTCAGCACCAAGGCGCGAGGTGAAATCCGTTTTAAGAAATACTTTACAGTTTTAAAACTAAAAATCCCGAAATCAGCTAGCTACCGACTCCGGTGGAATTTTTGTAAATTCATAAAATTCCCAGAAAAAGTATTTAGGTAGAAAATAATTTTTAAGAAATAATGTCTAAAGGAACTTTTAGAAATTCTAAACCGTTTGTAAACTAAAAATCCGGGAATCGGTCAGCAGCACTGGCCGACACCGGTTTTGAAGATATTTAATTAAATTCAGGAAAATTCCAGAAATCATATAAAATATATAATATTGGAAAATGATATTTGAAATAGAAATCGGTCAAATCAGAATACCGGAAAGACCAAATCGAGTAATACACTAGGATCGGGTCTTCGGTTCAGACTAGGGCTGACTCCGAGACCACGAATCCAAATTTAAGACAAAACAATCATATAACAATTCATAATACAAAATAAGTACAGAAGGTAAATCGAAAAATACGATCAAAATCTGAATACGCAACTAAGTACGTATTCCGGGAGCGGGGTGTTACATATAGTACTAATGATCTTGTGTTTAATTAGTCTCAGATTTATGATCAAGATCTTAGTTGGTATTTAGCTTCAACAAAGGATTTAAAGTCAAGTTTTGAGCTAGCACGGTTTGATTCAAGAGCTTGTGCATCAAGACCACATCAATTATTCAAGAGGAGTCTAGCTCGTTGGATCATGTTTGGACCAAGTTAAGAGGAGAAGAAGACTTCAAGTGAAGACCTTCAAGATCAAGACTTGTGTCTAGGTTTGTTTTTATTAAGATTTTGTTTTTCGATAAAATGTAAAGGATAGAATAGTTGGTGGATTGCTCAAGTATACATACACACACACTCAAGATTTATTTGTGTTTTCATTAAAGAATTTTCATTTGGAAAATCCGGTTTGGTATTTGGACTTCATATATACATGTGTTTTTAACCAAAAATATTTTAGTGCAAATTGTCAAAAACATAGATATTTCATCATGTATGTGTAGTGGATCATATCCATACACTCTATACTTTAAAAGTGTTTAAAATATCTTGTTTTTGTATTTGGAGAAGTTTTAGAAAAATCTATTTTGGAAAATATAGATTTTGTTTTTAGCCAAAATTTCTAAGTTACAAAAATAGTTCAAAATGTTTGTAACATGTCTTGATTTTACTCAAACATGTTTGATTATCAAAGTGTAACACTGAAACTATTTTTGTAGATTTTTAATGATTTTATGGGATTTTATCAAAGTCAAAATGCCAAGTTTTCTTTTCCTATAAATCCCTGTTCTGGCTTCTGCCGGTCGACCGGGCCGGTCGACCGAGCTAGGAGTCAGTAGACCGAGTCGGTCGACCGACGTGCACAAACGTGCACGCCAGGTCTGGCTGGAGAGCCGGTCGACCGACCCGGTCGACCGCCAGAGAGCTTCTGCTCTCTGGAAAGCCCCAGTCGACCGGGCCGGTCGACCGGCAGAGAGCTCTGCTCTCTGTTCCAGGCCTCGGTCGACTGCTAGCCCAATGGTCAGATTTCTGACCGTTGGTGGTCGACCAGCCGGTCGACCGATGTAGGCTGTCTAAAAATCACTAAAAGACAAGCCATTGAAAAGCAGAATTTTGGCCGCGTCTCAGCACCAGGCGCGAGGGTTCAAACCCGCGTCTCAGCATCAAGGCGAGGCTCGACAGCCGCGTCTCAGCACCAAGGCGCGAGGGTTCAAACCCGCATCTCAGCATCAAGGCGAGGCTCGACAGCCGCGTCTCAACATCAAGGCGAGGCTCGACAGCCGCGTCTCAGCATCAAGGCGCGAGGGTTCAAACCCGCGTCTCAGCATCAAGGCGAGGCTCGACAGCCGCGTCTCAGCAAATGCGCGAGGCTCGACAGCCGCATCTCAGCAAATGCACGAGGCTCGACACCCGCGTCTCAGCATCAAGGCGCGAGGGTCGAAACCTACGCCTCGGTTGTAACTGCCCTGGTTATGGGGCCTGTCACCGCCCACATAGCGGGGAAGTTAACCCCCATTGTGGAGTGTTTTTAGGGGGCACGTTCACCCCTGATACCTCTATAAATAGCCTTGCTTGCTATTGAGAAGGGGTCGGTCGATTAGAGAGGAGAGACAGAGAAAGAGAGTCCAACTCTTCAGCTAACTTGCTGTGTTCAAGTTAGTCTTTGCTGACAATCTCTTTGAGAGTTTTGGTCAACAGAGCTGTGTTACTCCGTCACCACCCGAAGAGAAGAGCCCCGGAAGATCTCAACGTTCACCCGGTCAACGGAGAACAAGATTCACTCTCCACCGCCACTTGAAGAACCCAGCCTTAAACAAAGGAAGGATTCAAGACTCAACATCCTCCCTCCCTTGTAATCGGAATACTGATCGGTTGTAATCTTCTATCCAATCAAAAGAATTTTGCAATCGAATCCTCCTTTTCTGACGCTAACAACCGACAGCAGCCAGAGCTGCTGACTGGGCTGTAACAGCTAGTTTTTGGGAGCCCTATAAATTGGGTCTTTCTTGGGCTGTTTCACACAAGATTTTTGGAGAGTTTTAAAGATAGTTTTTCCTCCTCTATTAAGAGGTTTTCTCCACTTATTTGAGAGCAAATATTTCCAATCAAAAGGGAAGTTTATCAAGAGTGTTTTTCAAAGTGATTCTTGTGTTTCCTCCACCATTCAATCCTAGTTTTCTCACACACATACTTGAGCTATCCATTGATATACCTATCCTATAGGGATCTTTGTTGTGAGGATTTGAGGTTAAAGTGTTTAGATCACCAAAGACTTCATCTTTATTTTGAGGAGGCAGACTTGTGTGTTCGCGGTGTTTCAGGTTCTAGGGAGAACTCTGTGTTTGAGGTGCGGCCTCGGCGAGCTAGTGGGCTTGCGGTGTGTAGTTCTTGCGGGAACGAGTGAAGGGACTAGAGAGTCCAAGGAGTTCAAGTGTGAACTTGCCTTGTAGGTGTTGCGTCACCGAGTGATCCGGTGGGATCGGTTATAGTGGAAATCCTTCAAGTGTTGAAGGCGGGGACGTAGAGCAAGTGTGCTCGAATCTCGAAACAATTCTCCCGTGTTTGCGATTGCTCTCTCTGTCTATCTCTTACTTGTTTATATCTTGCATGCTTTTATTGCTTTTATCTTTATATGCTTGATATCTATTTGTGCTCATATTGTTATACGCTTGGGGATTGTTTTTGCTAGCACTTGTATTCAACCAAGAGAGCCAACGCGGCACCTCAACTCTTATTTAGAGGAATCTTGAGGAGTTAGTCCAGAGCTCTTCACGGGGAATCCGGCCACACTCTTGTGTTATACTTGGTGTTTAGTTTAGAAGTTTTAGTTTGCATTAATAGTTTTAATTCCGCATTAATTGACCATTAGATTAGCTAGTCACTTATTCACCCCCCTCTAGGTGATTACAATTGCTATCAGAGCCAAGTGCTCTTGATTTGGGTCTAACAACCTTGAGTTAAAGATCCTCATTTTATAGCTAATCACAATATTTGTTTATAGACACCATAGATTTCATGTCACCTCCCACCTTTGACATTCTTAACATCCAAACTTGGAAGGTTAAGATGTCTTTACACCTCAAAGTCCTAGGTATTCATGTTTATTTTGTCACTACTAGAGATTCTTATTGTTTAATGGCAAAAATATTGAGGCTAATGCAAAAGCCATCCATGCTTTGAAGAGTACCCTAAATGATGATTATTTATCTAGGCTTGCTAATCTTGATTCGGCTTTTGTAGTTTGGAACACCTCATCTCCCTGGCGAACAAGAACAATACTATGCGGGGAGCGACTCAGATGTTGGAAGTGACGCTTCCAATATATGCTACATGGTATAAGGGGATAACCCCATTGAGGTAACTACCGAATCCGAGCTAGAAGAGGATGTTGATATGTCCTATAATGAACTTGCATCTTTTTGTCAACAACTCTAAAAAATATGACATGCTTAAAAGGATAACAAGAAAAATGAAAAATAAATTTGATTGCTTGTTAAAATAAAATGATTCCTTTAAACAAAAAGTTGCATGCATTGAAAAGAAAATGAAAGTTTGAAAAATGAAAATATTTTCTTACTTTCTAAATTGAATGATCTTTGTGAAGGAAACACTTCTTTGAAAAATAAAATTGTTTTGGTGAAAAAACAAAAAGATTGCTTTGCATGAAAAACACTTCTTTGAAAAGAAAAGTTATTGAAAAAGAAAAGAAAAGTTTCTAAAAAGAATAAGATTGTTGACCATGCTTTTCATGCTACTACTAAAATGAAGTTAAATTTTTGAAAAATAAAATAGATTGTTTGAGTTCAACTTTGAGCAAATGTGCTTTTAACCATTCTAAATTGGAGTCCTTGTTTTCAAAGAAACAAACTCCACATATTCATGCACATCACCCACATCATGCATATGCACACTTTGCACGTCATGATCACACTCATACACATATGCATCCTAGAGTGTACAAGTGTACACATTGTGGCCGCAAAGGCCATTTAGCAAAATTTTGTTATGATAAGATAATGCTTTAAATTTTGCTAATAAGATTATTTGGGTTCCTTACAATGCTAACCCCTGAGGACCCAAAAGAAAATGGGTACCGAAATCCCCACCTTTGTATTTGATGTAGGTGCGGGCTCTCACACAACGTGAGAGATTTGGTGCCTTGATGGTGGATGCACATGGACTTGATGGACATACATTTGATATAAGCTTATGCATTATCTTCAATTGATATTTTTTTTACAATTGGTATTTTTTAATATCAAAATGTACAATATATTTCAATTGGTATCTATTGAACTATTTATTTCAATTGGTGTCCATGAAAACTTAAATTGGTATCAAAATATAAAATATTTTCTTTCATTGGTATCAAAATTTCATTATTATTTCAATTGATAAAATGTTTCAATTACAATTAGAATTCAAAATTTGTATTGTTTATTTACAATTAGTATCTTACAATTTTTGTTTATTTACAAAGGTATCTCAAAATGTGTTTTATTACCTTGAGTAAATTTCAAAATTTGTTTTAAGTAATTACTAAATTTGACTTAAAAATGTTTTGATATATATTGCCTATATGTAGAAGAGCTTAACATCTCTTCTATATATAGATTCATGTTGAGTGTATTTTATATTGAGGAGCTTGACAACTCTTCTTTATGTGATAGATGTGTGTTGGGAGAGCTTCACATCTCCTCTTATGCATTGCATATTATGCGTTATGTGAGTTAGGGCTTGTCATCCCTTCTTCATGTAATACATATATGTATAAAAGTTAACTTAGCGTCTCCTCTTCATGAATGTATATCGCATATATCTCTTTATTGATTGATTTGATTTCACCCCTTTGTTGATTTTTTGTTTCTCACAAAGGGGAAAAACATTGTTTTGTTTTTACTTTAACCCCTTTGTTGATGATTGACAAAAAGGGGAAAAAGTATTTTAGTATATATGCATGTTTTTCTTGCTTTATACATGAAGGGGGAGAAGTATTTTAGTATATATGCATGTTTTTCTTGCTTTATACATAAAGAGGGAGAAAGAATTTTGTTTATGCATATTGTTTTGTTTTGCAAAAAGGAGAAAAGAATTGATGAGTTTTATGCTTGATTGGCATGTTTATCTCCTTATATTTGCATACATGTTTGTTTAGTTTTATGTGCTTTATTGCCATATATATTTGTTTATTGTGATGCATGAGTTAAGGGGGAGCTTCTTCGAAGCTTTACATTAATCCATGCATATATAACTCCATGAGTTTTATCATCATCAAAAGGGGGAGATTGTTGGCCCAAAGGCCCATCACTTTAGTTTTGATGATGATCAACTCATGAAGTTATGATACTAATGATCTTGTGTTTAATTAGTCCCAGATTTATGATCAAGATCTTAGTTGGTGTTTAGCTTCAACAAAGGATTTAAAGTCAAGTTTTGGAGCTAGCACGGTTTGATTCAAGAGCTTGTGCATCAAGACCACATCAAGTATTCAAGAGGAGTCTAGCTCGTTGGATCATGTTTGGACCAAGTCAAGAGGAGAAGAAGACTTCAAGTGAAGACTTTCAAGATCAAGACTTGTGTCTAGGTTTTTTTTATTAAGATTTTATTTTTAGATAAAATGTAAAAGATGGAATAGTTGGTGGATTGCTCAAGTATACATACACACACACTCAAGATTTATTTGTGTTTTCATTAAAAAATTTCATTTGGAAAATACTGGTTTGGTTTTTGGACTTCATATATACATGTGTTCTTAACCAAAAACATTTAGTTCAAATTGTCAAAAATATAGAGATTTCATCATATATGTATAGTGGATCATATCCATACACTCTATGCTTTAAAAGTGTTAAAATATCTTATTTTTGTATTTGGAAAAGTTTTTGGAAAAATCTATTTTGGAAAATACAGCTTTTATTTTTAGCCAAAATTTCTAAGCTACAAAAATAGTTCAAAATGTTTGTAACATGTCTTGATTTTACTCAAACATGTTTGATTATCAAAGTGTAATACTGAAACTATTTTTATAGATTTTTAATGATATTATGGGATTTTATCAAAGTCAAAATGCTAGGAGTCGGTCGACCGAGTTGCACAAACGTGCACGCCAGGTCTGGCTGGAGGGCCGGTCGACCGACCCGGTCGACAACTAGAGAGCTTCTGCTCTGTGGAAAGCCCGGTCGACCGCTGGCCCAACGGTCAGATTTCTGACCGTTAGCGGTCGACCGGGCCGGTCGACCGACAGCAGCCAGAGCTGCTGACTGGGCTGTAACGGCTAGTTTTTGGGTGCCCTATAAATTGGGTCTTTCTTGGGCTGTTTCACACAAGATTTTTGGAGAGTTTTAAAGATAGTTTTTCCTACTCTATTAAGAGGTTTTCTCCACTTGTTTGAGAGCAAATATTTCCAATCAAAAGAAAGTTTATCAAGAGTGTTTTTCAAAGTGATTCTTGTGTTTTCCTCCACCAATTCAATCCTAGTTTTCTCACACACATACTTGAGCTATCCATTGCTATACCTATCCTATAGGGATCTTTATTGTGAGAGGATTTGAGATGATCAAGTGTTTAGATCACCAAAGACTTCATCTTTGTTTTGAGGAGGCGGACTTGTGTGTCCGCAGTGTTTTGGGTTCTAGGGAGAACTCTGTGTTTGAGGTGCGGCCTCGGCGAGCTAGTGGGCTTGCGGTGTGTAGTTCTTACGGGAACGAGTGAAGGGATTAGAGAGTCCAAGGAGTTCAAGTGTGAACTTGCCTTGTAGGTGTTGCGGCACCGAGTGATTCGGTGGGATCAGTTTATAATGGAAATCCTTCAAGTGTTGAAAGCGGGGACGTAGAGCAAGTGTGCTCGAACCTCGAAACAATTCTCTTGTGTTTGCGATTGCTCTCTCTCTCTCTATCTCTTACTTGTTTATATCTTGCATGCTTTTATTGCTTTCATCTTTATATGCTTGATATCTATTTGTGCTCATATTGTTATATGCTTGGGGATTGTTTTGCTAACACTTGTATTCAAACAAGAGAGCCAACGGGACACCTCAACTCTTATTTAGAGGAATCTTGAGGAGTTAGTCCAGAGCCTTTCACGGGGAATCCGGCTACACTCTTGTGTTATATTTGGTGTTTAGTTTAAGAAGTTTTAGTTTGCATTAATAATTTTAATTCCGCATTAATTGACCATTAGATTAGCTAGTCACCTATTCACCCCCCTCTAGGTGATTACAATTGGTATCAGAGCCAAGTGCTCTTGATTTGGTTCTAACAACCTTGAGTAAAAATCCTCATTTATAGCTAATCACAATATTTGTTTACACACACCATGGCTTTCATGTCACCTCCCACTTTTGACATTCTTAACATCCAAACTTGAAAGGTTAAGATGTCTTTGTACCTCAAAGCCCTCGGTATTCATGTTTATTTTGCCACTATTAGATATTCTTATTGTTTAAATGATAAAAATATTGAGGCTAATGCAAAAGCCATCTATGCTTTGAAGAGTACCCTAAATGATGATTATTTATCTAGGGTTGCTAATCTTGATTCGGATTTTGTAGTTTGGAACACCATCATCTCCCTTGGCGAACAAGAACAATACTATGCGGGGAGCGACTCGGATGTTGGAAGTGACGCTTCCAATGTATGCTACATGGTCCAAGGGGATAACCCCCTTGAGGTAACTGCTGAATCCGAGCTAGAAGAGAATGTCGATATGTCCTATAATGAACTTGCATCTTTTTGTCAACAACTCTTAGAAAAATATGACATGCTTAAAAAGGATAACAAGAAAATGAAAAATAAATTTGATTGCTTGTTAAAAGAAAATGATTCCTTTAAATAAAAAGTTACATGCATTGAAAAAGAAATGAAAGTTTAAAAAATGAAAATATTTCCTTACTTTCTAAATTGAATGATCTTTGTGAAGGAAACACTTCTTTGAAAAATAAAATTATTTTGGTGGAAAAACAAAAAGAGATTGCTTTGCATGAAAACGCTTCTTTGAAAAGAAAAGTTATTGAAAAAGAAAAGAAAAAGTTTCTAAAAAGAATAAGATTGTTGACCATGCTTTTCATGCTACTACTAAAAATGAAGTTAAATTTTTGAAAAATAAAATAGATTGTTTGAGCTCAACTTTGAGCAAATGTGCTTTTAACCATTCTAAATTGGAGTCATTATTTTCAAAGAAACAAATCCACATATTCATGCACATCACCCACATCATGCATATGCACACTTTGCACGTCATGATCACACTCATACACATATGCATCCTAGAGTGTACAAGTGTACACATTGTGGCCGCAAAAACCATTTAGCATATGATAAGATAAATGCTTTAAATTTTGCTAATAAGAATGTTTGGGTTCCTTACAATGCTAACCCCGAGACCAAAAGAAAATGGATACCGAAATCCTCACCTTTTGTATTTGATGTAGGTGCGGGCTCTCACACAACGTGAGAGATTTGGTGCCTTGATGGTGGATGCACATGGACTTGATGGACATACATTTGATGCACCGCTATAAAGGAGGTTTGGTGAGACAACCACCATGTTTTGGAGAATTAGAGCATAGTTCTTTGGTTTGGTAACTATCTCTAAACTCCTATTTTATTTACATGCTTTTTCATATATGACATTTTTAGCATGTTCATGTTTTATTTGTTTTGTGCTTCATAAGGATATAACTTGTTTAAATGTAATTTTTGTTAAAACTTGTGTATATACGTGTACAAATAGTAAGCAACATTTGATTCATATATATTTGCACTTCATTGATCATTTGTACTCACTATATGCACATGTATAGCTTAGTTTTGATGATTTCCTCATTACACTTGTTTTGCCTATTCTCATGTTTTACTTCATGTATATGTATTTTGTATTCAAATCTAATATATATACATGTATGCCCCTTGAGTCTCTTGCCTTCATGTAAACTATATTATAGACTCTTTTCATGTTTGGGATATGTATGCATATTATTAGTTTTGGATAAATCATGCATATACCTAGAAGTTTGTTTTTAGATGAAAAATGAATTTTTATGATTTTTCATCTTTATATGAAAAATAAATTTTCATGATTTGTGATAAAATGATATTCATGTTTGTTTTAAGCTTCATTGATTATCTTCATGGAAAATACTAATTACATGATTCTTGTACACTCACACTTTATTTGTTTATTCATGACTATGTTTCATGATCATTTGAGCTTTATGGACCTTAAGTGTCAAATTTTGGTATTTAGTATGTTTCATGATACATATGATCTGGTTTCATGTTTTGAAAGATCTTTAACTAGTTTTTTAAAAATTGCTTTTAACTAGTTATGTTCTTTATTTGGTAGTGATTTTTAATGCTAAAATATTTTCAAAATTATTTCGAAAACCCCTTCCAAGCCCTTTTGGGAGGACGGATGGGAGAGCATGCCTTGTATGCTTTATTGAAAAACCTTATCTTGTGCATGAAAAGGGTGGTAATTATGAGTTATATACTTGATTTACATCATATTTTCAATTGGTATCTCAATTGATTTTTTTGTATATACTCATATTTTGTTTTCTATATATGTATGCTTCACATTTCAAATAATATCAATTCCTATTGGTATTTCATTTACATACATATATATGATTTGTTGGTGCTTGATTGTCAAGATATTTACTTGTTTAAAGCACAAAATATGTTATGCTAAGCTTAATTCAAATCTTAATTTCTAATTGATTTCTCAATTGGTACTGTTTATATAAGCTTATGCATTATCTTCAATGGTATTTTTTTACAATTGGTATTTTTTTATATCAAAATGTACAATATATTTCAATTGGTATCTATTGAACTATTTATTTCAATTGGTATCCATGAAAATTTAAATTGGTATCAAAATGCCGGTCGACCGACAGCAGCCAGAGCTGCTGACTGGGCTGTAACAGCTAGTTTTTGGGAGCCCTATAAATTGGGTCTTCTTGGGCTGTTTCACACAAGATTTTGGAGAGTTTTAAAGATAGTTTTTCCTACTCTATTAAGAGGTTTTCTCCACTTGTTTGAGAGCAAATATTTCCAATCAAAAGGGAAGTTTATCAAGAGTGCTTTTCAAAGTGATTCTTGTGTTTTCCTCCACCAATTCAATCTTAGTTTTCTCACACACATACTTGAGCTATCCATGCTATACTATCCTATAGGGATCTTTGTTGTGAGAGGATTTGAGATGATCAAGTGTTAGATCACCAAAGACTTCATCTTTGTTTTGAGGAGGCGGACTTGTGTGTACGCAGTGTTTCGGGTTCTAGGGAGAACTCTGTGTTTGAGGTGCGGCCTCGGCGAGCTAGTGGGCTTGCGGTGTGTAGTTCTTGCGGGAACGAGTGAAGGATTAGATAGTCCAAGGAGTTCAAGTGTGAACTTGCCTTATAGGTGTTGCGGCACCGAGTGATCTGGTGGGATCAGTTTATAGTGGAAATCCTTCAAGTGTTGAAGGCGGGGACGTAGAGCAAGTGTGCTCGAACCTCGAAACAATTCTTTTGTGTTTGCGATTGCTCTCTCTATCTCTTACTTGTTTATATCTTGCATGCTTTTATTGCTTTCATCTTTATATGCTTGATATCTATTTGTGCTCATATTGTTATATGCTTGGGATTGTTTTGCTAACACTTGTATTCAACAAGAGAGCCAACGCGGCACCTCAACTCTTTTTTAGAGGAATCTTGAGGAGTTAGTCCAGAGCCTTTCACGGGGAATCCGGCTACACTCTTATGTTATATTTGGTGTTTAGTTTAAGAAGTTTTAGTTTGCATTAATAATTTTAATCTGCATTAATTGACCATTAGATTAGCTAGTCACCTATTCACCCCCCTCTAGGTGATTACAATTGGTATCAGAGCCAAGTGCTCTTGATTTGGGTCTAACAACCTTGAGTTAAAGATCCTCATTTTATAGCTAATCACAATATTTGTTTACACACACCATGGCTTTCATGTCACCTCCCACCTTTGACATTCTTAACATCCAAATTTGAAAGGTTAAGATGTCTTTGTACCTCAAAGCCCTCGGTATTCATGTTTATTTTGCCATTATTAGATATTCTATTGTTTAAATGATAAAAATATTGAGGCTAATGCAAAAGCCATCTATGCTTTGAAGAGTACCCTAAATGATGATTATTTATCTAGGGTGCTAATCTTGATTCGGCTTTTGTAATTTGGAACACCATCATCTCCCTTGGCGAACAAGAACAATACTATGCGGGAAGCGACTCGGATGTTGGAAGTGACGCTTCCAATGTATGCTACATGATCCAAGGGGATAACCCCCTTGAGGTAACTGCCGAATCCGAGCTAGAAGAGGATGTCGATATGTCCTATAATGAACTTGCATCTTTTGTCAACAACTCTTAGAAAAATATGACATGCTTAAAAAGGATAACAAGAAAATGAAAAATAAATTTGATTGCTTGTTAAAAGAAAATGATTCCTTTAAACAAAAAGTTACATGCATTGAAAAAAAAATGAAAGTTTAAAAAATGAAAATATTTCCTTGCTTTCTAAATTGAATGATCTTTGTGAAGGAAACACTTCTTTGAAAAATAAAATTGTTTTGGTGGAAAAACAAAAAGAGATTGCTTTGCATGAAAACGCTTCTTTGAAAAGAAAAGTTATTGAAAAAGAAAAAGAAAAAGTTTCTAAAAAGAATAAGATTGTTGACCATGCTTTTCATGTACTACTAAAAATGAAGTTAAATTTTTGAAAAATAAAATAGATTGTTTGAGCTCAACTTTGAGCAAATGTGCTTTTAACCATTCTAAATCGGAGTCCTTGTTTTCAAAGAAACAAACTCCACATATTCATGCACATCACCCACATCATGCATATGCACACTTTGCACGTCATGATTACACTCATACACATATGCATCCTAGAGTGTACAAGTGTACACATTGTGGCCGCAAAAACCATTTAGCAAAATTTTGTTATGATAAGATAAATGCTTTAAATTTTTGCTAATAGGAATGTTTGGGTTCCTTACAATGCTAACTCCCGAGGACCAAAAGAAAAGGGTACCGAAATCCCCACCTTTTGTATTTGATGTAGGTGCGGGCTTTCACACAACGTGAGAGATTTGGTGCCTTGATGGTGGATGCTCATGGACTTGATGGACATACATTTGATGCACCGCTATAAAGGAGGTTTGGTGGGACAACCACCATGTTTTGGAGAATTAGAGCATAGTTCTTTGGCTTGGTAACTATCTCTAAACTCCTATTTTATTTACATGCTTTTTCATATATGACATTTTTAGCATGTTCATGCTTTATTTGTTTGTGCTTCATAAGGATATAACTTGTTAAATGTAATTTTGTCAAAACTTGTGTATATACGTGTTCAAATAGTAAGCAACATTTGATTTATATACATTTGCACTTCATTGATCATTTGTACTCACTATATGCACATGTATAGCTTAGTTTGATGATTTTCTCATTTACACTTGTTTTGCATATTCTCATGTTTTACTTCATGTATATGTATTTTGTATTCAAATCTAATATATATACATGTATGCCCCTTGAGTCTCTTGCCTTCATGCAAACTATATCATAGACTCTTTTCATGTTTGGGATATGTATGCATATTGTTAGTTTTGGATAAATCATGCATATACCTAGAAGTTTGTTTTTAGATGAAAAATGAATTTTTATGATTTTTCATCTTTATATGAAAAAAATTTTCATGATTTTTATGATTTGTGATAAAATGATATTCATGTTTGTTTTAAGCTTCATTGATTATCTTCATGGAAAATACTAATTACATGATTCTTGTGCACTCACACTTTATTTGTTTATTCATGACTATGTTTCATGATCATTTTGAGCTTTATGGACCTTAAGTGTCAAATTTTGTGTATTTAGTATGTTTCATGATACATATGATCTGGTTTCATGTTTTGAAAGATCTTTAACTAGTTTTTAAAAATTGCTTTAACTAGTTATTGTTCTTCATTTGGTAGTGATTTTTAATGCTAAAATATTTTCAAAATTATTTCGAAAACCCCTTCCAAGCCCTTATGGGAGGACGGATGGGAGAGCATGCCTTATATGCTTTATTGAAAAACCTTTATCTTGTGCATGAAAAGGGTGGTAATTATGAGTTATATACTTGATTTACATCATATTTTCAATTGGTATCTCAATTGATTTTTTTGTATATACTCATATTTTGTTTTCTATATATGTATGCTTCACATTTCAAATAATATCAATCCTATTGGTATTTTCATTTACATACATATATATGATTTGTTGGTGCTTGATTGTCAAGACATTTACTTATTTAAAGCACAAAATATGTTTATGCTAAGCTTAATTCAAATCTTAATTTTTAATTGATTTCTCAATTGGTACTGTTATATAAGCAGCAGAATAAAAAATATAAGAATTTACCCGACCACACTTGAGCAAGTGTGGGCTTCTGCAATGCTCAAACTTTAACCTGCACACCAAAAAACAAAGAAGAAAAGTTAGCAAACTTGTGAAATCAAACCATTCCCATCCCCGACAACGGCGCCAAAATTTGATCGTGGGAAAACCGCGCACAAAAAGTGTATGTTTTGAAATCAAGATTTAAAGTGTGTGCTTTGGCTTCCTCGATACTTCCGTTATAGCATAGAGGCTAAAACGAGTCGAATCCACAAGGACGAGAGGCGATAGAAGCTTTACCGGTTGATTCACGTGTTTGTTAAAGATTCTTTAAAGTTTTAAAGAATGAAAAGAAAAGAATGAAAAGTGAAGTACGGTGAAACACAAAGAAGTGAAAAACATTGAAAAGAATGTATTTGTGATTTTGTTGTATTTCTAAAACAAAGTGAAAAAGAAAGAAAACTCATGGCATTAACTACTAATGACTCCACTAACATGCTAACCTTTGAGTGATAGTTGCCTCACATGTATCATTGGCCATCACTAGTCCTTGGTTCAAGAGCGATTCAAAGCATGACCCATATGTAACTCATCACAACCCAACTCCTCAAACAAGTGCAAGCTACACTTAAACCATCAATATTATAGAAAAGTAAGCATGGAGTAAAGTAATGTTAGCTTCTTAGTAGTTAGAAAGTTAGAGTGTTAGATCCATCATCATGAGCCATCAATGGCTCTTGCAAGAGCAAGGCCAAACTGAGGCTATTAGATTCATGTGGATTATTATAAAAGAAGTTAGCAAGTTAGTGGTTAGTAGTTAGTTACCATGAGAGAAAAGTTAGCTACACATGTAAAAGAGATTGGAGAGAAGAAAACATAGAGAGGTAAAGAGAGCACCTTTCATAGATTGTCACCTTCTATTACAAGCACTCTTGCATTCCAAGCATGTATCACTCTCTCTCCCTATTACAAGATCTACAAAATGGAAAATACAATGGAGGAAGAAGAACTAACCTAAACTAAACTACCCTAAACTACAACATGAAGATGAAACTACTCCTAAAACTCTGCATATCTTGCTTCTCTGGAACCCATGGGGTATTTATAGCCACTAGGAAGAGGGGGCCAGGCCCTGGCCCAAAACGCGGCCGGGGCCGCGGAAACGCGGTCCAGGCCACGTTTTCGCGGCCATACTAGGGCCGTGCGCGCGGCGCTTCGAGCCGCGCGCGGTCCCGTCTGTCCCCTGTTAGGCCTGTGTCCGGTTTTAGTTTTGCAGCCCCTGGTTTTGACGAATCAGCTCCTCTAGGTCAATGGATATCTTTAATAGGCCTTTAATCACCAATTAAATGGTGATTTAGGGTCTTCTTCTTCATTGCATACCATGGACCTAGAATCAAGCAAGCAAAGCTTTATTAGTAGAATTTAATATGAAATTAATGTGAAGATGTGATACAAATTGTGCAAAATTAGAGACTAATCACCTCCACATCAGTCATAGCAATGGTGGAAGATCCAGGCACAATGAAATTAACTCCGACCGATAAGATGGGTAGCGTCGCTTAGGAGAGACTGCGCCATCGCAGCAGCAGCATTGGGAAACCCAACCTCTGGCACCTCCCCCTCCCCCCTCCAGCTGGGTGTGGCCATCAAACATTGGGAACTCAAATGACTCCCGAGCTCCGCTCTCTAATGTCCTCCGACCGATTAGTAGAAGCGGCTGGATCTTTCCCGGCCCTTCTCACTGCATCAGCAAAAGAAGGGGACATCCTGTGTGAAGGTACACCTAGAGGGGGGTGAATAGGTGTAGTGCTAATCTAAAACAAATAATGCGAAATTAAAAAACTAATTGCTAACACACAAAGTATAACCAAAAGTGAGTCTGAATTCCCCGTGAAAGGCTCTGGAACTACTGCTCATGATTCCTCTAAATATGAGTTGAGGAGCTTCAATAGCTCTCTGGTTGAACACAAGTGTAAGCTCATAAACAATACCAAGAATGTATATGATATGAGCAATAATAACGATGCAAGATATAAAGAGAGAGTAGAGAGATAGAAGATCAAACGCAAAAACAAGGATATGTTTGAGGTTCGTGCCACTGCTCTACGTTCCCGCCTTCACACAGAAGGATTTCAACTATCCACTATAGGATCTTTCACAAATGGACTTCCACCGAGGAATTACAACTTACACACGGGAGTAAACAACTTCAACTCTCTCACACACCTTTACATAAGAGGTAGGCATAAAGCAAAGAAAAATTACAACTTGATGATCACAAAGCTCACAAATAACTCTTGGTGATCTCAAAAGATCACAAACACAATCTCTTACAATACAAGATCCTAGAGGATAGATTTGTAACGCCCCGATCCTGCGGGTACGGAGACGTTACTGCAACGTATATACGCAGGTCCGAAATACCCTCACGTATATACGCTAAGCATCAGTACAGGCAAGAATCAGAGTACGGAAGCAAGTGGTGCATTATACATTCCAACAATGATTACAATTACAAAGTTATCACCAGATGTGATCCAATATTACATGAATATTACATCACCGATATGCGCAATTGCGAGATTACAAAGAGATGTACAAGTATGAACAGTACAAAAAAGGCTCAGAGTCATAACAGGAAAACTCTAGAGCCGCACAAGGGGGCCTGGAAGGATAGAGCTTCAGATGGTCTGCTGGAGATCCACGCTACCGCTGCGCCACTCTGATCAGCAACTGGAATCCTACAAGCTCCAAGCTCTGACATGCTCCAAGCTCCATGACCTGGACATGAGGATCCAGGGGAGTCAGATAAAACTCCCAGGCGAGTGGTGAGGCAAAAGCCAAGTGGCGAGCAAGGATGAGCACAAGTGTGTATACAGGTATAGCAGGTATGAACAGGTATAACATAATCATCATAAAACAGGAAATCCGATATAAAACCCGATTACGAGCAAAACAGATTGTATAAGCTTAGGTCACGGCTCCATGGGACTAGTATATCGAAGGAATAATCCAAACAAGGAAACCCTCATCTATATACCTTTATCTCATATCATCATAATCCAAGCACATACAACCCGAGTTACAAAGTGGTCATAACAGGAACACATAACAGGCATAACAGGAATCATAACAGGAGTCCATAACGGGCATAACAGGAATCATAACAGGCATAACAGGAGTATATAACGGGAGTCATAACAGGAATCATAACAGGAGTATTTTTTATTATTACTCGTCTGACTCATATATCTAGGTATGTGTCCTGGTGTACATCCAACACACATACATCCATATATAAGTAAGGCGAGGTTCGTTATTGGAAGCTGATGGAGAACTGATAGCTCTCTTATAGTAGTTCCCGACCGCCCGGGACACAGCCATATGGGGGCCTTAAATCCCTAACACGCATCTTCGGAGGGCCTTAAATCCCCTAACACGAATCGTCAGTTCTGGTATTCCACTACTATAAGCAAGGCATCATAACGGCATCCATCACTTCCTCCCATTCCCCGTGCAAGTTATCCTTTTTATGGCTTGTCAATATTATCAGATTACGGGAATAACTGGTCATAACAGGAGATGGCCCTACAGATTCAAGAGGTGGCCCCCACCACGTATGTGATGTGGCACTTTGTTCCATGTGGCACTTTGCTCTGAGGGGGATGGATTCTAGAGGTGGCCCCACAGATTCAAGAGGTGGCCCCCACACGAGTGTGATGTGGAACTTTGTTCCGTGTGGCACTTAGTTCCATTCAGGATAACAGGTCACTGTATACAATACAGGATAACAAGGCAGGATTCCCGTAAACGTGATAATCACAAGGTCAAGTATATCATGCTGGGTGTCAAGTGATAGCATGACAGGAGGGTGATATTAGACAGGTAACCAGTCATGTCAAGAGATTGATATTAGTCGGTGGCAAGTCATGTCATAACAAGGAGTCTTGCCAAGTAGTAGCATAATATCGATGTTAGGTGATAACAAATCAGTTGTCAGGTGATATACATGTGTTAAATAATATCATGTAAATGACAAGTATGAAGTAGTGGCATGTAGTAAAGCAGTAGCTGAGCACAATCAAGCGGAGCTGAGCAAGCTGGAAGTACAAACAGCAAACAGTATTTAACACTGGAGCGTCTGGCGAGGTTACCGGGACGACTCGGCTGAAGTGCGAGCGGTAAATCCGGCAGGAACTCGCCTAGACGAATCTAGTGGTAAAGCGCTGAACGCTGATCATGATAACCAGGCGGAGCTGAAGACTGACGGTCCCAATCACTTCTCCTTCAAGATAGTGAGTGACCGGAGGCTGCACTGAGAAACCTGACGGTCCCAATCACCTCTCTTCGAGATAGTGAGTGACCGGAGGCTGAAGGCTGAGAGACCTGTCGGCCCAATCACTTCCCTTTCGAGACAGTGAGTGACCGAAGGTTAAAGGGTCCGGGTCCGCTCGGGGTTTAAGTGCACTCACGGCGGCTAACAGCCATCCCAGGAGTAGGCAGAAGAAACCCAGAGTCGCACAAGAGTACCTGCAATGTTAGTACACATGAATAAGAATTAACTACCATAATACAAGCATTCGTCACAGAGCAATACATGTCCAGATATTGGCACTCGGCCATACACAAATACAGGGACTCGCCCAATACATGAAAACATGGAATAAAGTACATGTCGACCCGACGAAGCGGGGAAACCCAATGGAGGCGAGAGCGAGAAACACTCGCATAACCAAAGAAATAGGAAGTCAAGAGGAAAGCGAGAATACTCGCCTAAATCTTTAGAAAACGCAGTGAAATCCCAAGTTCTGGAATCCAGATGCGGGAGGCAGATGCGGGAAAATAGGCAGACGCGGGGAAATAAGCAGACGCGGGAAAATAGGCAGACGCGGGAGAATAGCAGACGCGGGAGTCGCGTCGCATGGATGCCACAACGCGAGGTTCGAGACCTGCGTTCAAAACAGGGCGCGAGGAGAACGCGGACGCGAGCATGAACTCCGCGTTGCGCCGATACAAGAACACGTAGATCGCGTTTAAACATATACCAAGAACGCGAAGACTCGCGTTAGGAATTTCCTGGACGCAGGAGTGAGATCGCGTCTAACAATCAACAGAGGGAGAGAGGAAGGGAAAGGTGATCTCTTTGGTGGTGGTGTCGTTGCAATTGTCACCGAAATGATTACCGGAATAATCGTGAACGATTACCGGAATAATCACGGAGACGTTGCCGACGAAGAAGAGCTCGGCCCCAATCCAAAAAGGAGTGGCCGGCCCTTGAGAAGGTGATGGGGTGGTGTTTTGATGGTGGAGAAGGTGGTGGTGGGAATGGGTTACTTTGGTGTTTCATGGTGGAAAAAGAGGAAGAAGAAGGTGATATGGAGTTGTTGTTGTTGTTGGAAATGGAGGAGGAGATGGAGGAGAAAGAGGTGGTGGTATTGGTGGAAGAAATGGTGGTGGAAATGGAGGAAAAGGGGGGTATGGCCGCCGGAGTTGGGGTCTCCTCGTCGGCGTCGTGGTGGCCGGAGGCGCCGGCAGTGGTGGCCGGTTGGTTGCTGGTCTCTCATGGAGAAAGGAAGAAGGAAGAAAAATGAGGAGAAGAGAAGAAGAAAGGAAAGAAAAAGAAAGGAAAAAGAAAAAGGAAAAAGGGGGGTGATGATGAGGGATGTGATTGATGAGAGAGGGGGTGGCTTTATAGGAGGGAAATATATTATATAATATGGCTATTCATATTGAATGAAACCTGCGTTTCATCCAACGAAAATGGGTTGCGTCCAGGCCAAAAGAGTTGGACGCGGGATTAAAAGCCGCGTTCATGAGGGAAAACGCGAGATCTGCTTTTTAACAGAAAGGACAAAAAGCCAGATTTGACTTGATTGGAATTGATTAGCAGTGCATTAAATGCAGCATGGAGAGGATCTCTGCATTAAATACAGAATCCTAGGTTGGTGAAACTCGCGTCTAGCGAGGAGAGAGAAAAGTGAAAAAATATCTTGGTACTATTCGGTATCTGGGAAAACACCGAAAACTCCGGAAAAGTCAAAAAAATAAAGTAGCTTGGAAAGCTTCCCAAAAATTCTCAAAAATAATAAATATTATAAAAAGATTTTTGGTGAAATCAGTTTTCAGAAATTCAATCTCATTTTTAAGATAAAAATCCTGAAGTCAACGTTAATATCGGTCTACACGGGTTGGCCGGATTTTGATAAATTCTGAAAATTGTCAGAAAAAGTATTTAAATAGAAAATATGATTTTAAGAAGTTATGGGAAAGCCATTTCTTGAAATTCAACTCCGTTTGTAAATTAAAAATCCGGGAATCGGTCAGCGCACTGGTTGACACCGGTTTTGAAGATTTTCAATTTAATCAGGAAAATTCCAGAAATCATAGAAAATCTAAAATATTGGAAAACGATGTTTAAAAACTAAAATCGGTCAAATCGAAACAACGGAAAACACCAAATCGAGCAATTCACTAGGATCGGGTTCCCGGTTCAGATTAAGGCTGACTCCGAGTTCACGAATCCAGATCCAAGGCAAAACGATCATATAAATAATTCATAATACAAAATAAATACTGGAAGTAAATCAAAAAATACGATCGAAAAATATGGATACGCAGCTAAGTACGTATTCCGGGAGCGGGGTGTTACAATCCATCCACCTTACAAAAAATTGCGTCCTCGCAATTTCGATAAGGGGTAAATTGAACACAAAGAGGACAAGGACGGGAATTACACCAATAAGATATGAATCACTGCGGGTAGGGCTTCCAAGTCGACTGAACAGTAATCCGAATATTGACATCTTCTACACTTCCTGCTGCATAAATCTTTGAACGATGCCGAATAATACTGACCATAAAATAAAGAAGACCGATAATGAGAATTCCGAATACCAAGCATCGATCACTCTGAAAGATATAGCCGAGAATATAGAATACCCGTAAAGAATCCCGACAACTGACTTCTGAAAGATAAACCGATCGGGATCAATCTTGAGAATACCCGAACTTCAAAGAGTTGGCCGAAGAGATCATATAATAGCTTCATTTAGAAAACAGCCGCTACCTCTCTAGTCTATTCATATCTTAAGTTAGTATAAAGGCTTCGAAAAACCAAAACAGGGGAAAGATAGGAGGGATTAGGAATCAAAGGAAAGATGATCAAGAAAATAGATAACTCTGTACTTGTAGTTGGATTGTATAACCAGGACTCATGCATTCCAGTTGCAAATTTCTTTACCATTAATTTGCCATCTGGACGTACTGAGAATGCGAGAGCCTAGGCTCTGATACACCCTGTAACGCCCCGATCCTGCGGGTACGGAGACGTTACTGCAACGTATATACGCAGGTCCGAAATACCCTCACGTATATACGCTAAGCATCAGTACAGGCAAGAATCAGAGTACGGAAGCAAGTGATGCATTATACATTCCAACACATGATTACAATTACAAAGTTATCACCAGATGTGATCCAATATTACATGAATATTACATCACCGATATGCGCAATTGCGAGATTACAAAGAGATGTACAAGTATGAACAGTACAAAAACAGGTTCAGAGTCATAACAGAAAACTCTAGAGCCGCACAAGGGGGCCTGGAAGGATAGAGCTTCAGATGGTCTGCTGGAGATCCACGCTACCGCTGCGCCACTCTGATCAGCAACTGGAATCCTACAAGCTCCAAGCTCTGACATGCTCCAAGCTCCATGACCTGGACATGAGGATCCAGGGGAGTCAGATAAAACTCCCCAGGCGAGTGGTGAGGCAAAAGCCAAGTGGCGAGCAAGGATGAGCACAAGTGTGTATACAGGTATAGCAGGTATGAACAGGTATAACATAATCATCATAAAACAGGAAATCCGATATAAAACCCGATTATGAGCAAAACAGATTGTATAAGCTTAGGTCACGGCTCCATGAGACTAGTACATCGAAGGAATAATCCAAACAAGGAAACCCTCATCTTATACCTTATCTCATATCATCATAATCCAAGCACATAAAACCCGAGTTACAAAGTGGTCATAACAGGAACACATAACAGGCATAACAGGAGTACATAACGGGAGTCATAACAGGAATCATAACAGGAGTCCATAACGGGCATAACAGGAATCATAACAGGCATAACATGAGTACATAACGGGAGTCATAACAGGAATCATAACAGGAGTCTTTTTATTATTACTCGTCGACTCATATATCTAGGTATGTGTCCTGGTGTACATCCCAACACACATACATCCATATATAAGCAAGGCGAGGTTCGTTATTGGAAGCTGATGGAGAACTGATAGCTCCTCTTATAGTAGTTCCCGACCGCCCGGGACACAGCCATATGGGGGCCTTAAATCCCCCTAACACGCATCTTCTGAGGGCCTTAAATCCCCCTAACACGAATCGTCAGTTCTGGTATTCCACTACTATAAGCAAGGCATCATACCGGCATCCATCACTTCCTCCCATTCCCCGTGCAAGTTATCCTTTTTAGGCTTGTCAATATTATCAGATTACGGGAATAACTGGTCATAACAGGAGATGGCCCTACAGATTCAAGAGGTGGTCCCTACAGATTCAAGAGGTGGCCCCCACACGTATGTGATGTGGCACTTTGTTCCATTGGCACTTTGCTCTGAGGGGGATGGATTCTAGAGGTGGCCCCCACAGATTCAAGAGGTGGCCCCCACCACGAGTGTGATGTGGCACTTTGTTCCGTGTGGCACTTAGTCCATTCAGGATAATAGGTCACTGTATGCAATACAGGGATACAAGGCAGGATTCCCGTAAATGTGATAATCACAAGGTCAAGTATATCATGCTGGGTGTCAAGTGATAGCATGACAGGAGGGTGATATTAGACAGGTAACCAGTCATGTCAAGAGATTGATATTAGTCCGGTGGCAAGTCATGTCATAACAAGGAGTCTTGCCAAGTAGTAGCATATCCGATGTTAGGTGATAACAAATCAGTTGTCAGGTGATATACATGTGTTAAATAGTATCATGTAATGACAAGTATGAAGTAGTGGCATGTAGTAAAGCAGTAGCTGAGCACAATCAAGCGGAGCTGAGCAAGCTGGAAGTACAGACAGAAAACAGTATTTAACACTGGAGCGTCTGGCGAGGTTACCGGGACGACTCGGCTGAAGTGCGAGCGGTAAATCCGGCAGCAAATCGCCTAGACGAATCTAGTGGTTAAAGCGTTTGAACGCTGATCATGATAACAGGCGGAGCTGTGAAGACCTGACGGTCCCAATCACTTCTCCTTCGAGATAGTGAGTGACCGGAGGCTGCACTGAGAAACCTGACGGTCCCAATCACCTCTCTTCGAGATAGTGAGTGACCGGAGGCTGAAGGCTGAGAGACCTGTCGGTCCCAATCACTTCCCTTTCGAGACAGTGAGTGACCGAAGGTTAAAGGGTCCGGGTCCGCTGGGTTTAAGTGCACTCACGGCGGCTAACAGCCACCCAGGAGTGGGCAGAAACCCAGAGTCGGCACAAGAGTACTGCAATGTTAGTACCACATGAATAAGAATTAACTACCATAATACAAGCATTCGTCACAGAGCAATACATGTCCAGATATGGCACTCGCCATACACAAATACAGGGACTCAGCCCAATACATGAAAACATGGAATAAAGTACATGTCGACCCGACGAAGCGGGGAAACCCAAAGGAGGCGAGAGCGAGAACACTCGCATAACCAAAGAAATAGGAAGTCAAGAGGAAAGCGAGAATACTCGCCTAAATCTTTAGAAAACGCAGTGAAATCCCAAGTTCTGGAATCCAGATGAGGGAGGCATATGCGGGAAAATAGGCAGACGCGGGGAAATAAGCAGACGCGAGAAAATAGGCAGACGCGGGAAAATAGCAGACGCGGGAGAATAGGAGACGCGGGAGTCGCGTCGCATGGATGCCACAACGCGAGGTTTGAGACCTGTGTTCAAAACAGGGCGCGAGGAGAACGCGGACGCGAGCATGAACTCCGCGTTGCGCCGATACAAGAACGCGTAGATCGCGTTAAACAGATACCAAGAACGCGAAGACTCGCGTAAGGAATTGCCTGGACGCAGGAGTGAGATCCGCGTCTAACAATCAACAGAGAGAGAGAGGAAGGGAATGGTGATCTCTTTGGTGGTGGTGTCGTTGCAATTGTCACCGAAATGATTACCGGAATAATCGTGAACGATTACCGAAATAATCACCGGAGACGTTGCCGACGAAGAAGAGCTCGGCCCCCCCCAAAAGGAGTGGCCGGCCCTTGAGAAGGTGATGGGGTGGTGGTTTTGATGGTGGAGAAGGTGGTGGTGGGAATGGGTTACTTTGGTGTTTCATGGTGGAAAAAGAGGAAGAAGAAGGTGATATGGAGTTGTTGTTGTTGTTGGAAATGGAGGAGGAGATGGAGGAGAAAGAGGTGGTGGTATGGGTGGAAGAAATGGTGGTGGAAATGGAGGAAAAGGGGGGTATGGGCGCCGGAGTTGGGGTCTCCTCGTCGGCGTCGTGGTGGCCGGAGGCGCCGGCAGTGGTTGCTGGTTGGTTGCTGGTCTCTCATGGAGAAAGGAAGAAGGAAGAAAAATGAGGAGAAGAGAAGAAGAAAGGAAGAAAAAGAAAGGAAAAAGAAAAAGGAAAAAAGGGGGGTGATGATGAGGGATGTGATTGATGAGAGAGGGGGTGGCTTTATAGGAGGGAAATATATTATATAATATGGCTATTCATATTGAATGAAACCTGCGTTTCATCCAACGAAAATGGGCTGCGTCCAGGCCAAAAGAGTTGGACGCGGGGATTAAAAGCCGCGTTCATGAGGGGAAAACGCGAGATCTGCTTTTTAACAGAAAGGACAAAAAGCCAGATTTGACTTGATTGGAATTGATTAGCAGTGCATTAAATGCAGCATGGAGAGGATCTCGCATTAAATGCAGAATCCTAGGTTGGTGAAACTCGCGTCTAGCGAGGAGAGAGAAAAGTGGAAAAATATCTGGGTACTATTCCGGTATCTGGGAAAACCGAAAACTCCGGAAAAGTCCAAAAAATAAAGTAGCTTGGAAAGCTTCCAAAAATTCTAAAAAATAATAAATATTATAAAAGATTTTTGGTGAAATCGGTTTTCAGAAATTCAATCTCATTTTCAAGATAAAAATCCTGAAGTCAACCGTTAATATCGGTTCTACACTGGGTTGGCCGGATTTGATAAATTCTGAAAATTCTCAGAAAAAGTATTTAGATAGAAAATATGATTTAAGAAGTTATGGGAAAGCCGTTTCTTGAAATTCAACTCCGTTTGTAAATTAAAAATCCGGGAATCGGTCAGCGGCACTGGTCGACACCGGTTTTGAAGATTTTCAATTTAATTCAGGAAAATTCCAGAAAATCTAAAATATTGGAAACGATGTTTAAAACTGAAATCGGTCAAATCGGAACAACGAAAACACCAATCGAGCAATTCACTAGGATCGGGTTCCCGGTTCAGATTAAGGCTGACTCCGAGTTCACGAATCCAGATCCAAGGCAAAACGATCATATAAATAATTCATAATACAAAACAAATACTGGAAGTAAATCGAAAAATACGATCGAAAAATACGGATACACAGCTAAGTACGTATTCCGGGAGCGGGGTGTTACAGATTTTACAAAGAATAGCTCAAGCATGTGAGAAAACAAGGTGTTTGGAAAAGAAACAATAAAGAAAATACTTGAGAAAAACTTCTTGATAGATATAAAAAATGAAGAACAAAACTAGATTCTCAAAAGATTGTTTTCTTTTGATTTTCCAAAACTTAAAACAAATAAAGATAGAAAGTTTTAGCAAAAAACTTCTTTTTAAACTTGCTGAAAACACTTGAGAAGATGGCAAAAATTGTTGATGAAAATCTTGTTCAAAACAGGCCAAGAGAACCCATATTTATAGCGTCTCTAAAATATAGCCGTTGGGGTTCAGAACAGGTCAAAATGACCTGTCAGTGCGATCGCCTGGTCGACCGGCCAACAGTCAAATTTCGACGTTGGGGTTGTCGGACGACCGCCCTACTTAAAAAGCCTATTGGTCGACCGCCATGTCAACTGTGAAAAATCCAGAGAGCCCCCTTTCTAGATCGGTCGACCACTCGATCGACGGGGGTCAAATCCAGAGAGCAGACTCTCTAGATCGGTCGACCGTTCGGTCGACCGCTAAAGCCTGTGCATATATGTGCACGTCAGTCGACCGATTGGTTGACCGATCTCGGCTTTGATCGATCGGTCAGTCGTCCGTTAGCAGCCCAGAAACTGTTTTAAAGGGTTTGAAATCTATCTTGATAAATCCCAAAAAATCCAATAAATCTTCATAAATTCCAAAAAAATATGTTCATGTAAATATTTGAAGTACAAATATGTATAATAAAAAATAAACACATATTACAAACTATCTGAACTATTTCTGAGTCATTGAAATTTAAGCTTAAACTGAAAATCGTATTTTCAAAAACTAAACTTCTAAAGGAAAATACGGTTTTCTATAAACTTTTAAATATAAAAATAAGATATTGAAACATATTTGAAGTATAGTGTGCATGGATAGAATCTAATACACATAGTAAATTATATATCTTTATTTTTGACAATAACTCCAAAATAAGTTTTGATTTTAACAAAACTTAAAACCATGAATTAGAATCATCAAAATAAGTTTTTCTAAACATATTGAATCATCAATGTATGGGATGAAATCCAACATACATAAAACTATGTAAACTTGTTTGATTCTATCTCTTCATGAAAACAGAAAGATATATTCTTGAAAATTCAAAACGGTTTAACGAAATCAAAACTATTGAACTTGTGTGTGAGTGAATATACTTGAGCAACTCAAAGCTAAACTATCTTTGCACAAGATCTAAACTAAAACAAAACAAACATAAACCGAAGTCTTCTTGTAGATCTTCTTCACCAAGATGACTCGATCCGAACTTGATCCAAATGAGCTTGACTCCTCTTGAGTACTAGATGATCTTGACAGACGAGCTCTTGAATCAACACGTGTTAGCTCTAAAAACTTGACTTTGAATTCTTTGTTGAAGCCAAACACCTACTAAGATCTTGATCAATATGTGAAAATTAATAAACACAAGATTATTAGTAACTTAACTTCATAAGTTAGTCATCATCAAAACTAAGGTGAAGGGTCTTTGAGCAAACAATGTGCTCCGTCGTGGTGTCGTCCACCGCTGAAGACCCAATCTGGACCCGAGACAGAGGCTCCTACCTTCGACAAGGCCCATAACCATCTCCTTGGTGAGAAAAATTCGCACCACTATGTCTTCATTCTGGCCACCTATGGCACAGGGTTGGCCCAAGACCTCATGAGAGCCCCCTGGATCTTCGTTTCCCTCTTAACTCTCTCTTCTCTCTTATCTTAGCCTGATATGCACAACCTCTAGCAGTAATCCTTACTGACTGTAGTCAAAGCATACCATGTCAGTGGGGCAGGCCGCCTTCAATGACCACTGAGTCCGCAATGATGACAGTTGGAGGTCAGCCAGTCGTGCGGCTATCTTGGGCGCTTAAACCTCTCCTTCACTCAGACTGCCGCACCTTCTCTCTATATGAGAAACTTTAGCCCACTCTCCCCTTCCACCCTGTGGTGAAGAGGAAGATCAAGCAAACCCCTAAGACGATGAACATCCGTGTGTGAAACTGATATTTTTCCTAATTGATAAAACATTTAAGGTGAACCCTCTAACCAATAGTAGATTAACTTCCAATTAATGAGGATGTATTGGGGAGGGTGGGTGATCGGGAGAAATCGCGTACAAAAAGTGTATGTTTTGAAATCGATATTTAAAGTGTGTGTACGTTGGCTTCCTCGATACTTCCGTTATAGCATAGAGGCTAAAACGAGTCGAATCCACAAGGACGGGAGGCTATAGAAGCTTTACCGGTTGATTCACGTGTGTGTTAAAAGTTCTTCAATGTTTGAAAGAATGAAAAGAAAAAGAAAGCAAAAAATGAAAAGAGAAGTACGGTGAAATACAAAGAAGTGAAAAACATAGAAGATAAGATATTTGTGATTTTTGATAATATTTCTAAAACAAAGTGAAAAGATAAAGAAAACTTATGGCTACTAACTACTAATGGCTCCACTAACATGCTAACCTCTTAGTGATAGTTTCCTCACATGTATCATTGGCCACCGCTAGTCCTTGGTTCAAGAGCGTTTAAAATATGACCCATATGTAAATCATCACATCCTAACTCAACAAAATAAGAGCAAGTTACACTTAAACTATCAAAACTAAAGTAAGCATGGAGTAAAGTAATGTTAGCTTGTTAGAGAGTTAGGAAGTTAGAGTGTTAGATCCATCATCATGAGCCATCAATGGCTCTTGCAAGAGCAAGGCCAAGTAGAGGCTATTAGATTCATGTGGATTATCAAATAAGAAGTTAGACTAGTTAGTGGTTAGTAGTTAGTTGCCATGAGAAAAAAGATTAGCTAAACATGTAAAAGGAGTTAGATAGAAAATAAAGAGAGGTAAAGAGAGCACCTTCATAACTTGTCACCTTCTATTACAAGCACTCTTGCATTCTAAACATGTATCATTCTCTCTCATATTACAAGATCTATAAGAAATGAAAAATACAATGAAGGAGGAAGAAGAAGAACTAACCTAAACTAAACTAAACTACAATATGGAAAGAAAAAACCTAAAACTACCTAAAAACTACTCAAAACTCCTCTCCCTGGTTCTGAAAAACCCCAGGGTATTTATAGGCAAAAGGGGGGAACCAGGGTACTGTACGGAATCGCGCGTCAAATCTTGGCGCGCGGCTCCACAAGGGAGCCGCGAAAACGCGGCTATGGCCGCGTTTTCGCAGCCATAGGTGGCCGCGCGTTGCCTGCTGCGCTGTGTCCCCTCCTATCCCCATGTCGGCTGGATGTCTCGGTTGGATTTGGGTCTCTGATTTTAACAGAATCACCTCCAAAGTCAATGGCTATTTTTGTAGGCTTTATCACCATTAAATGGTGATTTAGGGTCTTCTTCTTCATTGCACACCATGGACTTAGAAACATGCAAGAGAGGTATTATTAGCAGAATTTAATATTAAATAAATGTGAAGATGTGATATGAAATATGCAGTTTTAGAGACTAATCACACCCTCGCACTTATCTTATTCTCATTCCGAGCAAAATAAAAAACTAAGAAAATTATTGCACCACCTTTCGCAGGTGACGTGATTGCACTGAGCATGTGCAACAAGCCGTTAAACCTCTAGGTTTCCCTTAGAGGAGGAGTTTGTCTCCTGAGAGTTTTCAGCGGATTGCACACACAGAATTCATAAAGAAAGAAATCAATGTTAGTATTTTGAAAACGCATTTGAAATAGAGAAAAAGTGTTAAAGTATTTTTGCGAAAATATAAGTGATCCAAGGCAAGTTAACCAGAAATTATTCTTCCTTAAACTAAGTCGAATGCAAAATCTTATTATAAATTAAATGTAAGAATTTAAAATTGAATTGACTCTTTGATCTTTCATAAAACTCTTAGAAAAATATACACTTTGTGGACAGTGAAGTTTTTTGATATACGACTCAAACTTTCATGCCATTGATTTTTGCATATATTTATTTATTTTTTAAATAATTTTTTCTTCTTCCCTTAGTTTTCTTAGGCTTTCTTATTTACCCGGGTAGTGAGTCTTTAGCCGGTGACTCCCAAACCCGATGATCTTAAGGCACCAGATGAGAAAATATCGCTCGGACTTAAAGACTCGAGTAAACAAGGCCACAAAACTAAAGGGGATTATTTTATTTTGTCCACCGTTTTAGGTGTGAATAATCATGCTTTCTGAGGCATAATTACCCAACTTCAATATGTGATTTTTTTATCATCATAATATATAGATATATATATATATATATATATATATATTATTTTTTATGGCATTTTCAGTCTTGTTTCAATCCCAAAAAATTGTGTAAGTGTGAAGTGCATAATCTAAGGCAAAAAAATTCAAGATCAAATTATCTTTTCAATCTTACTTTCTTATCCTAAATTTAAACAAGATCTATTATTTTGACTTGGTTAAAGTTTCATAATTTTAGGTTTTCCTAATTCCTAAGATAATCTTAATGTTCTTAAAATGGATCAAAACTATTTCTCTTAATTAAAAAAGTTTTGTAAAAAGAAAAGAAAAGAGTTTTTATAAATTTTTTTAATTTTAAAAGAAGTGAAAAAGAAAGAAATATAAAACTAATTATGTTAGTAAACCCTCCCCCACATTATCTCATGCATGTCCTCAATGCATCGTGAATGTGTATATACATGAAACAAATGGAGAGGGAAGGAAAATTACCTCATGGTGGGTTTCGGTAGTTGTCTGACTGGGCAAGCGTGTTACCCAATCAAGATATCGTGAATCTTGCAGAAACCCACCAGTGACTTCTCTAATGCGACCCGTAAAAGAATGATTGACTGAATGGTCCTATTTAAAAAACTTATCCCCATCTAATTTTCAATTTCAAAAATAATTATAGAGTCATTTTCAACATCCTTGTCCAACAATGAAGTGTGACTTGGGAGATGATGGATTGGACTCAGGAACAAAAACCGATACCGACTCGAAATTTGACTCAGATTAAGTCGAGAGTCAACAATGAGAGTCAAAATTGGTTCAAAAAGAGGGTCCAAACCAAAGAATTGATGTTCACACACTTTTTTCATTAATGAAGTGTGATCATAGGATATTGGTGATTCAATTTCACAGTGTACTGGTACAGGATTCAATGTTGACTCTGGAATAGAGAAAAATCTAGTAAAGATACGGAGTCATTATTGAATCAAAAAGTGAAATAGAATCACCAATATGAGGCTCAGGATCACTTTCAAGCTCAAGTTCAATTTTAGGAAAAGGATAACTTACCAAAATGTCAGAGGTTGATGTTGGTCATGTTCAGGTTGGTATGATGAAATTGAAACTGGATTTTCAAAATGACATGATTCTTGGGTCTAATCAGTAGAGTTAGGGATATAAGGATCGGGCAAAGATCGATAAGAAAGACTTTCCTCGCTCTCATTGATCAATTCGCTCATTAATGAGTCTAACCTATTGATAGGTCGGGTAACAGAATTAGAGTCGGAATCATGCCTTCCATACTTTTGCAATTGGTTCTTCTTGAAAAGGTGAGTATGGAAGTTGATTTTGGAAATGATGGTGAAGTTGTGAGTCCATCGGATTTTGAAATTGCTGCTCGGACTCACGCAAGGGTTTCATACTCAAGTCCAGTATTGATGGTTGTTCATTTGAATTGGTGAGACTGGAAAAGATGAGTAGGACTCTTGAAAATTTGGTTGAGATGATGAGTCCATGCTTTGCATTCTTTCACAAAAGACTTCCAAACGCTTTTCTAACTCAAATTCTTCTTCAATTGGATGCTCTAGAAAAGGAGTATGTGGAGTTTGATGTGGTAAGGATGTGAATTGAGCAAATTTTGAACTTGTTGTAGGGACTCTTCATACGCCTTTCAAATCAGATTTTCTTCGATTGGTGGAATAGGAAAAGGAGTATATGAACCAAAATCGGGGAATGAACTTTGTGAAAATTATGGACAACGCGGTTGAAAAGTTGACTCGAGGGAGGTGAATCCCCATTGACTCTGTGAAGAGTTGAAATTATTTGAAAATTATAGTCATATGATAGAGGATATGGTCATATTGAGTCGGATAATCCCAACTCGCGCATATATAGTTGGTTAATGTTGTACATAGCCGGGTTGGAGTTATGAGTCATATGAGGTCGGGGGAAATATGGATTCATATTATGATTGAAAGAATTATTGTTGTTAAATTCATTCACAATATACAAACAAAAAAAAAGAAAACAAACAAACAAACAAACAAACAAAAAGAAAAAGGAAACAAGCTTATGCTAGGGTTGACTTAGACCTAGATGACTCCTAACTGGTTAGACTGTCCACGGGGGGGGGTACTTGTCGGAATCTGACCACGAGTTAATCGGCTAGGTAGAGGAAGATTAGTGGGGAGGTATTTGTGCCAGAGCAACGGGCCTAATTATGCCAAACCATTGTTCTTCGAGGTTTGCCTCTCAATTCCCAACTTAGACGCTGATATGACAAACAGTCAACTTCTAACAACTTTTCCCTAGGTCAATCTCTAATTGAGTCCGAAATATTCCTAGAGACCAATGTCTAGCAAATTTTATTTAGGCCTGGTTGTGTGAGTGAGGAGGTGATTTTTGGGCCAAGAGGAGGTATGACTTTCCCACCTTATGTTGTATTGGGTTTTATCCTTAAGTTTAATTTGTGCAAGTGTGCAAAATAGATAAGAATAAAACACATAAAGAGAGTAAATCACCCACGTGTTTGTCCTATACTATATGCAATGTCATATATACACCTCCTATTAATATCACAACAACACAAGAATAAAATACAGTATATTGAATGAAAATTGACACTTGCTTAAATGCAAATGTCTAAACCGTTTTAAAGCATTCCACTTTCTATACTTTAGTTCTTAAAATTATTACAGTGCACAGGTAATATAAATAAAAATTAGCAGCAGTATAAGAATATTCAAGAATTTATCAACCAACAAGAGCAAGTGTGGACTTCTGCAATACTAAAGAATTTGATCGCACACCAAAAATAAAGAAGAAAAGTAACAAAAATGTGAAATCAAACCGTTCCCATCCCTGGCAACGGCGCCAAAATTTTATCGTGAGAAAAACACGCACAAAAAAAGTGATGTTTTAAAAACGATATTTAAAGTGTGTGCTTGGCTTCCTAGCATAGAGGCTAAAACGAGTCAAATCCACAAGGACGGGAGGCGATAGAAGCTTTTTCGGTCGATTCACATGTGTGTTAAAAGTTCTTAAATGTTTGAAAGAATGAAAAGAAAAGAAAGCAAAGAATGAAAAGAGAAGTACGGTGAAACACCAAAGAAGTGGGAAACATAGAAGATAAGATATTTGTGATTTTTGATAATATTTCTAAAACAAAGTGAAAAGATAAAGAAAACTCATGGCTACTAACTACTAATAGCTCTACTAACATGCTAACTTCTTAGTGATAGTTGCCTCACATGTATCACATGTATCATTGGCCATCACTAGTCCTTGATTCAAGAGCATTTCAAAGCATGATCCATATGTAACTCATCACTCCCAACTCAACAAAACAAGAGCAAGTTATACTTAAACCATCAAAACTAAAAGTAAGCATGGAGTAAAGTAATGTTAGCTTGTTAGAGAGTTAGAAAGTTAGAGTGTTAGATCCATCATCATGAGCCATCAATGGCTCTTGCAAGAGCAAGGCCAAGTAGTGGCTATTAGATTCATGTAGATTATCAAATAAGAAGTTAGACTAGTTAGTGGTTAGTAGTTAGTTGCCATGAGAGAAAAGAGTAGCTAAACATGCAAAAGGAGTTAGATAGAAAATAAAGAGAGGTAAAGAGAGCACCTTTCATAGCTTGTCACTTTCTATTACAAGCGCTATTGTATTCCAAACATGTATCACTCTCTCCTATTACAAGATCTACAAGAAATGAAAAATACAATGGAGGAGGAAGAAGAAGAACTAACCTAAACTAATCTACCTACAACATGGAAAGAAAAACCCTAAACTAACCTAAAAAATATTCAAAAACTCATCTCCCCAGTTCTAGAAAAACCCTAGGATATTTTATAGGCAAAAGGGGGAACCGGGGTACTGTAAGAAGCCGTGTGTCAAATCTTGGCGTGCGGCTCCACAAGGAAGCCACGAAAACGCGGCTATGGCCTTGTTTTCGCGGCTATAGGGTGGCTGCGTGCCACGCGCCGCCTGCTGCGCTGTTCTCTCCTGTCCCCCTGTCGGCTGGATGTCCCGATTTTGGGTTTTGGGTCTCTGATTTTGACAGAATCACCTCCAAAGTCAATGCCTATTTTTTGTAGGCCTTTAATCACCCATTAAATGGTGATTTAGGGTCTCTTCTTGATTGCACACCATGGAGCTAGAAACATGCAAGAGAGGTATTATTAGCAGAATTTAATATTAAATAAATGTGAAGATGTATGAAATATACAGTTTTAGCGACTAATTAGTGGTTGATTTTGTATTTTTGTGTACTATAGTCCTTGTGCTTGTTTGCTTACGGATTGCTAGTTGTGTTATGTCAACTTCTGTTTTAAAAGCAAGCTAATATCATGGCCCAAAATGTGATGAGTCTCACATATCGGATTTGTGCTACAAAGATGTGTAGTGTGAACTCAAAAATAATCATAACTGGTATTTTTGAGGGAACAATCATCACCCACGATTTTGGTAGGGACCAAACTAAGTGCCACAATGAGAGAGTTATTATTTATTTATTTGAGAAAAATGTAGTGGGACCAAATGGTTCTTTGCGCTCATTAACGAAAAACCAATGAGAGTTGGCTGACGGTATACAATATTCTAGTGACTATCCAATTAACCCTAGTTCTTGTCCTAGATTTTCGTTCTAGTAATGTAGGTGTGGTATTATGTTTGGTAGGGGAAATTGAAGATCGAGGAGTAAATTCTGTTGGCCAAAGGCCTTCCACTCTAGTTTTGATGATGATCACACTCATGAAGTTATGTTTACTAATAATCTTGTGTGTTAAGTTTCAGATCATTAACCAAGATATTAGTTGATGATTAGCTTCAACAAGGAGTTTAGAAGCTTTTCATGGTGATTCCAGGGCTCAAGCTTCAAGATCACACATTGCCTAGCCCATGGATGGAGGTTTGGGAGCAAGTCAACTTGAAGATGGAAGATCGTCAAGAAGACTTAGGTATCCTAGTTTAGATAGTGTGTTTAGATCCATTTGTAAAATTTAGTATAGTTGATATGCTCAAGTGCACATAACACACACATTTTATGTTTGGTTTTGGTTTTCATGAATAGTTGATCAAAACAAGTTTAATTGATATATGTATAGTTGTTTCATTCTATACATGCATGCTTAACTTTAAACAAAACTTATTTTGACTTTCCTATTCATGTATTGAAAAATCAAGTTTGATAAAAATACAAGTGTTGGTTTTTGATAAAACTTGCAAGACACAAAAATGATTGAATATGTTGATATATGTCTTGAAATTTTTATCACAAGTGTTTATCAAAGTAAAATGATAAAACAATTTTTATGGTAATTTAAAAAAGATAAAAGATTTTTTAAAATATTTTAACATGTTTCTGTCCCAGAATAGTGGCTGATAGGCCAGGTCGGCCGACCGCACGGGTCGACCGCACCAGAGGCCGGTCGACCCTTGGGGTCGACCGACGTGCACAAGCCTGTGCACGTTTGGCAGCCACAGGGACGGTCGGTCGGGTGGCCGACCGGACCTGAGAGCAGTGCTCTCTGTTATTTAGATCGACCGGGCGGTCGACCGGGTTGCCCCAACGGTCACATTTCTGACTGTTGGCGGTCAGCCAGGCCCGGCCGACGTTAACCTGTCAGGCTGCCAGATCAGCCTAACGGCTAGTTTTCTGATGGGCCTATATAAACCCCATTTCTTTGGGATTTGGCCAAGATTTTTAGAGCAAAAATTTCCTGACTTCTTCAGTGTTTTAAACAAGTTTTCAAAAGAGTTTTAAGTGCCAAAAGATCAATCTTATTTGTTTTAAGTGTTTTGTTTATTTCAAAGAAACTAGGTTTTGGGAATTGTTTTTGAGCAAAAATCTCTATATCATTTTTGGTGTTTCCCAAGAGTTTTCTTTGATCAAAACACTTAGTTTTCCACACTTGAGCTATATCTTCTATCCTAATCTATTTAGGATCTTTGTTTGTGGAAAAAGGAAAGAGGTTTGTGGTTGAGATATACCACTGTTGTAAACCTTGATTCTTGAGTGCTCCCTCTTTGGTAGAGGTTGAGGTTGTTGTATTGGGTTGGTGTTTGCTCCGTCTTTGGTAGAGGTTGAGGCTTGTGGTTTGCTCCCTCTAGTGAGAGGTGGAGTTTGGTTTTTAAACCCTCTTCGGTAGAGGTGTTGGTTGTTGTTTGGCTACGGGCCTACCCCTCGGTTGTGAGGCAGTATTTGAGAGAGGAGTTTGGTACTCCATTGTTGTAACAAATCCTCTTCGGTAGAGGTTCCCTCGGTGGGAGATAGTGGATTGGAAATCCTTCACGGTGGTGAAGGCGGGGATGTAGAGCTAGGGGCTCGAATCTCGAAACATATCTTTGTGTTTGCGTTTGATTCATTGTCTCTCTAACTCTCTCTCTCTTTACTTTGTGCAAAGCATCATTCATTATTCATATCATACATTACTTGCATTGTACCTTGCATATTTCATATTGCTATATCTTGTGTATGCTTGGTTGTTTGTTGTGTGCCTCACTTGTACTTAACCACAAGAGCTTCATATAGCACCTCAACCCATATTTAGGGGAATCAAGAGGAGTTAGTCCAGAGCCCTTCACGGGGAATTCGGCTACACTTGTGTGTTGTACTAAGTGTGTTGCAAGAATAGTTTTAAGCTTCCCCATTTAGAGCACTTAGTTCACTAGATTAGCACGTACACCTATTCACCCCCCCTCTAGGTGTTTTTCAATTGGTATCAAAGCCTACGCTCCTGATATTAGGCTTAACATCCTAGGAGTGAGATCCATTTGTTTGCTAATCTATTGTTTGCATTTGCTTGTTTGCACACTCATATAGTTTATCATGGACTTCATGACCCCATCTAGTTTTGACCCTTCCAACATTGTTGTTTGGAAGTATAGGATGTCCATGTACCTAAAGACCCTAGGTTTGCATGTTTTCCTTGCCGCTACCAAGAGATCTTATCTTGGTGACCGCAAGCATATAGGGGCCAATGCACACGCCCTTGAGGCCATTAGAAGCACGCTTTCAAAAGAATATCTTATGCATGTTTCTAACCTGATTCCGCATTTGCAGTGTGGAATATGTTGACAACAACCACCACCTCCGAGCTTCATATGCCAATCCAACAAGAAGAGGAATCTAGTGGAGATGAATCCGAGCCACAACAATGCTATATGGTCCAAGGGAATGACTCCCTTGAGGTACATTCGGAATCCCACTTTGATTGTGATGATAGTGCTAGTTCTTCATGTGATGATAATATTGATCCCCATGCTTTAAATGAAGAACTATCTATTGTTTGTGAAAAGCTAATAGAAAAATATAATATTTTGAAAAGAAAAGTCTAAGCATTAACAATGATAATAAAATTTGATTGCTAGACTTGATGTTGTTTGCAAGAGAAAGAGGAGATCTCTAATGAAAGGGATTCATTAAAATCTCAACTTGAACTTGCACTTAAAGAAAATGAAGTTTTAAAATCTAAAAATGATTGCCATGTTATTTTAAAGAAAAATGAAAACTTGTCGTCAAAAATTGATTTTGTTTTAAAAGAGAATGTTGCTTTGAAAAACAAAATAATTTCTATTTCTAATGACTTAAATGTTTGTTTAAAGAAAAATGATTGTTTCACAAAAAGATTTATGCACATGTTTGCCATGCTAGGGTAGTATCACACACTTCACCCATTGCATGCTCCACTTCTTCTTTGATTGAAAATGATATAAATTTAATTAAGAAGAAAATGGATTGTTTGGGCTCCACTATGAGCCATTGTGCCATGAACCATACACGCTTGGAATCCTTGGTTCGAAAGAAACAAGTTCCATCTTTTCATGCACACCATACACGACATACACATGCTCCTCACGGACACCATCACACTATGTATGCTCATGTGTACACTTGTATACATTGTGGACGTAAGGGCCACCTTGCTAAATTTTGCTTTGATAGATTACATAATGTAAATTTAGCAAAGAAGTTTGTTTGGGTTAGAGAAGGTACTAACCCCCATGGACCAAGAAGATTTGGGTACCAAAGACCACCCCTCCTATTTTGATGTAGGTGTGGGCTCTCACATGACGTGAGAGTATAGGCACCTTGGAGTGGATGCATTCCAAGCTCAAAGGAAATCAATTGGATGCATCACTTTCAAGGGATGTTTGGTGGAGAGGACCACCATGTTTTGGAGACAATGAGAGTTGCCTTCTAGGTTTTGGTAACAATCTCTAACTCCTTATTTATTGTTTCATGCTTTTAATATTCATTGTTTATAGCATGTTTCATTGTTTAGTGATTAGTATGAAAATGTCATGTTAATTAGATTCTTGACATACATGTATAGTATTTGAGACACCCATGTTTAATATGGATTATTATTTTGTGCTCATAGTTGATTAGCTATCATGTACATCATAAATCTAACAACATGTGGATATTCATAATAATCATGCTTATGTTTATCATGTTGATTTTTATCGTGTTTTGATGCTTCATGTTAAGATTACTTGTTTAGATGTTAGTTTACATTAAGACTAGGATTTATACTTGTGCATATAGTGGGCCACAAATAAATCTATATATGTTTGAGCTTGAATGCTTATTTGAACCCATTAGATGTGCTAGTATAGTCTAGTTTTGATGATTCATACATTTTAAACTTGTATTCCTATTTTGGATTTGTTTTATGTGTTTTACATTCATGTATATGTGCATTTTGCCAAATTTTAAGATATACCTGTATACCTCTTGAGTCATTTGCCTTTCATGCAAATCTATATATATGGACTCAATTGTGTTTAGGGTTATGTATGTATACTTATTGTGTTGACAATTCATACATATACCTTGAAATTAAAATTAGTTAATGAAATTTTTTTTGTTTTCATGTTGATGTTTAACTTCATGTATATGTCCATCTCATTCAAACTATTAATTATACATATACATCCTTGTTGAGCCACGTGCCTTAATGCATATATTTGTGGACTCGTTGTGTTTTGGATATGTATGTATGCTTTAGTTTGTATAAGTCATACATATACCTTGAAGATTAAATAATTTTGATGATTTCATTGTTTCAAGGAATTTTGAGCTTAATTGGAAATTTCATAATGCCATGTCACACATTACTTGTACACTCACCATTTTTTTAAAATATTTCTCATGAGTATGTTTTCATGAGCATGTATGGACTTTATTGAATATTGAGTGTTTTTAAGTGCTATGTGATTTACATGTGCTTTATGAAAATTATTTTTAGTTTATCCTTGCTTGAAGGATTCGTACTAGTTAACAAAAATTTCCATTTTAACTAGTTCGTATTCCTCATTTTGATATGAGTAATACCATGCTTTTATTGTTATGTCAATTGGTATCATTGAACTCTTTCAATTAGTATCAATCTTGATTCTTTTGTATACTCATATGTGTTATGTATGTATGCTTTCATTTCAATAGTATTAATGTCTATTGTATCTATCTTTTTTCATACATATATGTTTATTTGTGCCTACTATATTCCTATATCTTAGAGCACAAATTTTTGTTATGCTAAGCTTGAAAACCTTAATGATTATCCTATTTCAATTGATTACTTTTAAATTGGTATCAAGCCTACGCATTGTTTTAGTTTGTATTTCATAAAGGGGGAGAAAAATTTGACTTTCATATTTCAATTGGTATTTGATTTCCACTCCCAAACTTTATGATTGGAAATTTGATGTTTATTTTAAGCATCTGATATCACAATCAAAATTGTTTATATGGCTTAAAAAGAAAAACTATCTTTTGATATCAAAATGTTTATGTCTTAAATTGGTATCTCAAAATTTTGTTTTGGCATGTTCACTTTCAATTAGTATCAAGATGTACTTCATTGACATATAAGTTTCATTTGGTATCTTAATTGAGTGTACATCTTATGATTTGTTATTTACCCCTTATTTACATCATTTGTGTTATAGAACAAAAAGGGGGAGAAGGATTTGGATTTATATGCATGTCTTTGTATGCATTTATTTAAAAAAAAGGGGAAAAGTTTTATCATTAATTGGTATCTAGAGCACCTTTCACATTTCATTGGTGTCTAAATCATGTTTTGTTGATGGAAGAATTTGTTTATGTTTTGATTTTGTTTTTACCCCTTTGTTGATGATTGACAAAAAGGGGGAGAAAGATTTTGAGTTTATATGCATGCTTATATTTTTGCATATATTATGATTTTAATTGGTATCTAGAACATGTTTATTGTGAATATTTCATTTGGTATCTAGAACCTTTTATTGTTTATGCATATCTATGTTAATATTATTGTATATTATGTTTATTTGTTTATGCATGAGTTAAGGGGAAGCTTCTTTGAAGCTTAACTTTAATCCATGCATATATAACTCCATGAGTTTTGTCATCATCAAAAAGGGGGAGATTGTTGGCCCAAAGGCCTTCCACTCTAGTTTTGATGATGATCAACTCATGAAGTTATGTTTACTAATAATCTTGTGTTGTTTAAGTTTCAGATCATAACCAAGATATTAGTGATGATTAGCTCAACAAGGAGTTTAGAAGCTTTTCATGGTGATTCCAGGGCTCAAGCTTCAAGATCACACATTGCCTAGCCCATGGATGGAGGTTGGGAGCAAGTCAACTTGAAGATGGAAGATCGTCAAGAAGACTTAGGTATCCTAGTTTAGATAGTGTTTTAGATCCATTGTAAAGTTTAGTATAGTTGATATGCTCAAGTGCACATAACACACACGTTTTATGTTTGGTTTTGGTTTTCATGAATAGTGATCAAAACAAGTTTAATTGATATATGTATAGTTGTTTCATTCTATACATGCATGCTTAACTTTTAAACAAACTTATTTTGACTTTCCTATTCATGTATTGAAAAATCAAGTTTGATAAAAATACAAGTGTTAGTTTTTGATAAAACTTGCAAGACACAAAAATGATTGAATATGTTGATATATGTCTTGAAATTTTATCACAAGTGTGTTTATCAAAGTAAAATGATAAAACAATTTTTATGGTAATTTTAAAAGAGATAAAAGATTTTCTAAAATATTTTTAACATGTGTTTCTGTCCAGAACAGTGGCTGCAGGCCAGGTCGGCCGACCGCACGGGTCGGCCGCACCAGAGGCCGGTCGACCCTTGGGGTCGACCGACGTGCACAAGCCTGTGCACGTTGGCAGCCACAGGGACGGTCGGCCGGGCGACCGACCGGACCTGAGAGCAGTGCTCTCTGTTTATTTGGGTCGAGGGCGGTCGACCGGGTTGCCCCAACGGTCACATTTCTGACCGTGGCGGTCGGCCGGGCCGGCCGACCGTTAGCCTGTCAGGCTGCCAGATCAGCCTAACGGCTAGTTTTCTGATGGGCCTATATAAACCCCATTTCTTTGGGATTTTGGCCAAGATTTTTAGAGCAAAAATTTCCTGACTTCTTCAGTGTTTTAAACAAGTTTTCAAAAGAGTTTTAAGTGCAAAAGATCAATCTTATTTGTTTGAAGTGTTTTGTTTATTTCAAAGAAACTAGGTTTTGGGAATTGTTTTGAGCAAAAATCTCTATATCATTTTTGGTGTTTTCCCAAGAGTTTTGTTTGATCAAAACACTTAGTTTTTCACACTTGAGCTATATCTTCTATCCTAATCTATTTAGGATCTTTGTTTGTGAAAAAGGAAAGAGGTTTGTGGTTGAGATATACCGCTTGTTCTAAACCCTTGATTTCTTGAGTTGCTCCCTCTTTGGTAGAGGTTGAGGTTGTTGTATTGGGTTGGTGTTTGCTCCCTCTTTGGTAGAGGTTGAGGCTTGTGGTTTGCTCCCTCTAGTGAGAGGTGGAGTTTGATTTGTAAACCCTCTTCGGTAGAGGTGTTGGTTGTTGTTTGGCTACGGGCCTACCCCTCGGTTGTGAGGCGGTGTTGAGAGAGGAGTTTGGTACTCCATTGTTGTAACAAATCCTATTCGGTAGAGGTTCCCTCGGTGGGAGATAATGGATTGGAAATCCTTCACGGTGGTGAAGGCGGGGATGTAGAGCTAGGGGCTCGAACCTCGAAACATATCTTGTGTTTGCGTTTGATTCATTGTCTCTCTAACTCTCTCTCTCTTTACTTTGTGCAAAGCATCATTCATTATCATATCATACATTGCTTGCATTGTACCTTGCATATTTCATATTGCTATATCTTGTGTATGCTTGGTTGTTTGTGTGTGCCTCACTTGTACTTAACCACAAGAGCTTCATATAGCACCTCAACCCATATTTAGGGGAATCAAGAGGAGTTAGTCCAGAGCCCTTCACGGGGAATTCGGCTACACTTGTGTGTTGTACTAAGTGTGTTGCAAGAATAGTTTTAAACTTCCGCATTTAGAGCACTTAGTTCACTAGATTAGCACTTACACCTATTCACCCCCCTCTAGGTGTTTTCAAATTCTTTATTTGATAGTAAAGAAAATTACAACGGATCAATAATTCTCTTACAAGAGAGGGAGATATTCAAGCCCAGATCTCCCTTTTTTTAAAGCTGGGTTCTTGATGTGGCGATGGAAAGTGAATCTTATTTTTCGTTGACCGGATGAACGTCAGGACCTCTTAGGAATCCTCTCTTTGGATAGTAGACGAAGTAACACAGCTTCTGTCCACCAAGGATCTCAAAGAGATTGTAGGTAAAAATGAACTTGTACGCAGTAAGTTGTTAGAAGAGTTGAACTCTCTCTTTCGTTTCAGCTGAAAGTCTTGGAGCTTCTATGGCTTACAACCGAAGTTCTTTTTTACCAAGAATTTTTTGACCTCTTTTCTATAGCAAACTGTGCTATTTATAGAGGTTTCAAGGGGGTAAACGTGTCTCCTAAAAACACTCCATAAAGGAGGTTAACTCCTCATTACGTGGGTAGTAATTGACCCGTAATGAGGGCAGTTACAACCGAGACACAGCCTTTGGGCCTCGCGTTTTACCATTGAGGTGATGCTTGAGAATTGCGAGCTTCTAATTCTGCGTCAAGCTTCACGTGAGACGCGGGCTTTGGACTCTGCGTCTTGGTACTACAATAATGCTAAGATGCGGGTTTCAACCCTCGCGTCTTGGTCCTTACAGTGATGTTGAGACGCGGATTTCAACCCTCGCATCTTGGTGTTGCACTGGTGGCGATGATTAGCCTTGCGTCTGGAGCTTGGATTCTGCTTTTTGTCGACTGTAGTGATTTTAGACAGCCTACAGAACCCCCTCCAAAGTTTTCGATATTCCGTGGTTGACTGGGACGGATTTCGAAATACTTTAGACTCTGGTTGAATTCATACTTCTCATGATTGGATTGACAATTATTTGAGATACTCTGAGCTTGATCTTGTCTGGAGTATGGTCTTCGTGAGTGTATGTAAAACCTTTGAAGCTGCTAGAGATGATCGTGGTGAGTGTCTAGATACGCAGTCCAGACCTCCTCAGTGCTCTGAGCTAGTTGTTAGTATACTGTTGAGTCAGGGGTAGACAGTCGTCTGCTTGTGCCAGTATACTATTGAACTGATTTGCAGAAGCAAAAACTGAATGCAAGTCGTGTAGACGCAGGGGTCATGTTGCTCTAGAGACGCAGTCCTCACTTAGAGTGGGGACGCATCTATTAATTTGCTAAAGAAACAAGACCCCTGAAGGGATGCGATCTTTGAAGTGAAGACGCAGCTCTCACTCTGTTGACTAGGCGCGGCTTTGGCCTTGCTGAAGAGGTGCGATCTTTGGAGGGACGCGGTTTTTGTTAAGCGCGAGTCCACGTTTTGCGTGCGTTGCCACATGTCTGGCGGAGTTGAAGGGACGTCTTTCCTTTGGCGCACGAAATTTGCGTCGCATTTAAGACGCATGCTACACGTCGGGTGGGGATTAGGCCTCAAGTCATGCGCCGCGTATCTCTGCGGATCACTATGCCTATAAAAGACAACAGTCTTTCAAGAGTCATCATTAGACTCTTCTTCTTCTTATTCACTGAGCATTATATCTAGGGCTAAGAAAAGCTTGAAGCTTTTTCCATTTTCACCTTCTTCAACACCGATCTCACAATCGAAATGGCACCGAAGACCATGTCTGTTTTCTCGTCCTCGAGCGCTGTCGCTCCGAAGATTCAAATGGGTGGTCCTTCCACGCAGGAGGTCCCCATTTCAGGTATTAAAACCATATGATTTGGTTTCTGCCATTGAAGAGGCTTACAGAGTTCTTTTAACTCTTAAGTCTATTTTAAATGTGAACCCCCAACGCGAGGCTCATGCCCGTGTTTGATCTTCAGACGCGACTCTTGAATTGATAGGCAAGACGCGGGTTTGATGACTTCTGTGTCTTTGCTTCATCAAATTGAGTCTGTATCTGTTTGTTGAACGCAGGCCTCGTTGAGCCTTGCATTTTGGACTCAATGTTCAGAATATTCTAAGTGTGGGGAGTTCAGACGCAGACTTCTTGTGATTCTCACGTCTTGTAAGATCAGACACAAGTTTTACTGAGTCTCGCATCTGAGCCCGATACTTAGAAATTTTTAAGTTATGGATTTTGACATGCGGGCTACATGCAAGCCTCGCATTTTTGAGCCTGGACGCGGATTTTGCTGATTTTCGCGCCTGGGTTCATTTTCTTTTATATTTCTGACTAGAATGTTGTCTTCCTTGCAGTGCGATACTCTTCTAACCCTCTGTCCAAGAAGTGTCATTTTGGGTACGTAGGTGGCGCTGATCGTAATTTGACCTTTGTGCTTTAGAAAACTGCTTCTGTGACTACTGGTAAGTCAAAGGAGCAGAAGGAGAGGATCTCCAAGGCTAGCATGGTGACCCTTCGGGAGATTATCTCTGATGGGCTGTTCGAGACGGATTCCCGCACTCCGTTACAGAAGCCTATTTTCCTCTTCGGTGACTCCATTGACGAGGATGATAGGGTTCTGCATGACGGAGATTATAAGTGGCTCAGTCAGATAGGGGACAGGAGGTTCTTTCTTCCCAATATGGAGAGGATGTATTCCTTGTCCTATCTTCCCCACGTATCCGTGCACCATGCGATGGATTGGGATCATTCCGATTTGTCTCCGGCGTCTCTCTTGGCAGATTAGGTGCCAAAGAAGTACACTCTGCTGGCCATGGGAAAAATGTCTTTGGTTTATTTATCGAGTTAGTCAGGACTGAGTACCCGAAAGGAGAAACCCCTCAGCTTGGTGCCACCTTCATCAATCAGTTTTTGAAAGTTAGGGGTGACTTTCCTGTCGATTTTCGTCCGCTCGGATGGGTCCATTCTGCCAACAAATCCTGGTAGGGTAGGATGATTGGATTTGTTCTTGTCGAGCTCGGGGCTCTGCTGCAACAGGTGGGGTTATATCACTCGGTCAAGGCCGTACAGTATGGCCTCCCGCAAAGTTCTCATAATTTTTATGGTGTCCTGGAGCACTATAATCCTCTGACGGGCACATTTTTTACTCCTTTATTGTAACACTCAATCTTATTGTATAAGAGAGCGCCTTGTAGCACTTTCATATGTTTGAATATTAATAAAAGTGACACTTTTCTTGTCTTCTTATATATCTTGAATTCCTTTTTTTTTGAAAATCAGACACATAGAAGTAGGGACTCTTGACTTGCTAAAAATACGATAATTAATTAACAAATCAAAGTTTGGAAAAATTCCATTTTAGGAATTTAAGATTACTGTCGGAGGTATGAGATTAACTTGACAGGAATAGAGTGGTTTCTGTGGGCTTGCCAATCTATGAATGAGAATGACAAGTGATGTTTTCCCACCCTTATGGCGGATTACAAATGAGTATTCATCAGAGGTTTAGTATTAACTTGACTAGGACTCAGTTGGGGATTTGATGGAAATACTGCTAGAGGTGAAATATTAACTTAACAATATTTTTAAGTAGACCTGTTATTCTGTTGACAAAAATAACAAGTAAAACTAGACCCACGGGAGATCTAGAAGAACTTTTACCGTTAGAGGCGTGATGTTCGCTTAACAGGTTGGATTAAATCTTGTCAGAAGTGTGATATTAACTTGACAAGGACGTGGGTCAGAGGTGTGGTCTTAACTTGACTAAATGAGAGTTTCAGCTTGATTTGGGAAGACTAAAAACATCACTGTCATAGGTGTAATGTTAAACTTGACAGTAAAGGTAATGCTAGTGGTGTAGTTTTGAACTTAGCATTAATCATCTCGACTTCGATAGGAAAGTTCGAGGGAAAATCATTGTCATAGGTGTATTGTTGAACTTAGCAATGAACTGGACGCTAGAGGTATGATATTAAACTTAGCGTCACTCATCTCAGCTTCAATATGGAAGCCTGAGGAAAAGTAATTGTCAAAGGTTTACTTTTGAACTTGGCAGCAACTTAATCACTGTTAGAGGTGTAGTGTTAAACTTAACAGTAGTTTGTCAGAGGTGTGATGTTAACCTGACAGTAGTCAATTTTCTATATGAGCAATTTTGAGGATTTGTCACTCTATTGATGAGAATTGATAAGTGAAGTTTGGAATGTTAGAGGTGTAATGTTAACTTGACAAATTTGAAGACTTGCTACTCCATGTAGAGTTGAGACAAGTAAAGTTTGTACTCACTGGAGAGTATTGAAAATATTTCATTACCAGAGGTATAGTGTTAACATAGTAATGATTGCATTTGTGGACCTACCCTTCTATGGAAAAGAATTGGTAGAGGATTTGGGTGGAGAGTAAAATGAACTGTCAGAGCTTTAATATTAACGTGACAATCGTTGATTTTTTTTTGACATTGGAAATTTGCCGTTAGAAGTGTAGTATTAAACTTAACAGCGATGATTTCTAACTAATGAGTTTTGTTGTCAGAGGTTTATAATTAACTTGACTGAATCCACTAGGGATTTGAAAATCTGGTTTGTCAGAGGTTTAATATTAACTTGACAAGTCCCAGTTCATTTCATTGGAAGATGAACATAGGTATTTTTGTGGTCTTACCATTCTGTAGGTGAGAATTGGTAGGAGATTTTGGGGGAGAGGATGGGACCAAATCTATTAGGATTTTTAGCAAACCCTTAGTTATCAACAGATTGGTGTACCTTTACCAACTACCGTTTGAGTTAGGCTAGCCATGCTGTTCCCTCAGCATGATGAGTTGTTGAAGACTTATATTGGACTTAAAAGCCAACATTTTCCTCTATCCTTAGCCATCGGAGGTGTCGGATGTCCACAGGTACATTAGAGAAGAGTAACAAGCTAAGACCGAAGTTTTGCATTTTGTTTCTTCTTCAATATTTACATCATGGATCATGATGTAACCAGCGCTTGATTAGCTTGATGCTGATTGACCGTGATGTGATCCAGTAGAGGAAGAAAGCTTTCCTTAGCGTTGATCATAGACCTGGAGCTTCGGTCAGAGGTGTAGTATTAACCTGATCGGGAGAAGAGTGCTATCAAGGATAGTATTTCTTCACGAATTTGCCGTTGATTGGCATCATGAGCGTATCCCCGTCTGAGGTTTTGAGTAGACCGACTCTACTACAAATGGTCCTTCCCATTTGGGCTGAAATTTTCCTTTTGCCTTATGTGTCATCACCATAGGTCTTCTGACGGCTAAGATAAGATCACCTTTCTTGAAAGTTCGCTCCTTGACTTTCTTGTTGAAGGCTCTGGTAATTCGAGCTCGATAGAGCTCGATTTGCTGTTGAGCTTGCAGGTGTTATCATCCAAAACCTCCAGCTCTTGGAGTCGCAGTCGATGCTTCTTTTCATTCGTCATCTCTGCCGTCAAGGCGACACATAGAGATGAGATTTGAATTTCTAGCAGGAGTACGGCTTCACACCCATATACCATAGAGAATGGTGTAGCCTTCGTTGGGGTTCGGATAGTTGTGCGATAGGCCCATAAGCATTCACCTAACCTGTTGTCCCAGTCACGTTGGCTTTTCGAAACGAATTTCTTGAGAAGTTTTTCAATAGTTTTGTTGAAAGCTTCTGCGAGGCCGTTAGCGGCTGGGTAATATGCCGTTGAGGACACACTCTAGATTCTGAACTTATTGCAAACCTCTGAAAAGCCTGACTGATGAACTGGGGCCTATTGTCATGGACAATTCACCGTGGCACAACAAAACGGTAATTGATGTGATGTTTAACAAATTTAATCACATCATATGTCTTTACCTCCCTCAAAGGAATAGCTTCAGCCTATTTAGAGAAGTAATCGGTTATAACTAAGATGAACCGATGTCCTTTGGATGATGGTGGGCTGATAGGGCCGATCACGTCCATCCCCTACATCTCAAATGGCCAGGTAAAGGTTGTAGAGCGGAGATATCCTGGTGCTTGATGAATGAAATCACCATGAACTTGGCAGGCGTAGCATCGTTTGGCATAAGTGATGGCATCCGGGATCATCTTAGGCCAATAATATCCCAGCCTTCAGAGTCGATCTCCAAGCTTTGGACCAGGCTGATGAGCTCCACACATGCCATCATGCGCTTCTTGGAGTACTTCCTGCGCCTCCTTTTGTGATAGGCAGTGGAGGAGGATCCCGTCATGCGATCGGCGATACAGTGTTCGCGTGATCGCATTATAATAGAATTTGGGGGCTTTCCTTCTAATGGCAGCCGCTTCTTTAGGATCATCAGGCAGGATGCCATACAAGGCATAGTCGATGTACGGGAATCGCCAATCCCTAGGCTCTGGACCGGCCGAAGTTTCAAGAGCTTCTTGGCTTGACAGTCTCCTGTCAGCTTTGGTATTTTCTCTACTACTCTGGTCGGAAGGGCTAATGAGGCAGCGAGAAATGCCAGTGCATCTGCATGCGCATTTTTCTAGCGTGGTACATGGTCGATGTAAAAATTTTCGAACCTCTCGGCCATAGAGATAATTGCGTTGTAATAGGGTACTAAGTCTTCATGCCTGACTTCGTACTCCCGCGAACTTGTTAAAGATAAGTTTAGAGTCACCGTATGCTTCGAGATTTTTAAAGCCAATCTCGTCGGCGATTTGCATTCCAATCAAGAGGGCATTGTATTCCCTACATTGTTGGAGCAGGGCTCAGTTAATGAGAAAGCTCGAGGGATCACATAATTCTATGGGGAGACCAACACTACCCCACTCCTGCTATGATGTGCCCTCGCAGACCTGTTCTCGATGCACCGTCGAAGAAGAGGTGCCACACCTGACTTCCAAAGACGTCTGGGTCAGACAAACTTCAGCGACTTCGTCTGGGAGATCTTCGTAAAGTTCAGTTGTTCTCAGATCCGGATGTTCAGCCAGGAAATCTATCACCGCTTGTCCCTTCACAGCTTTTTGTGATAAAAAGCGCATCTCATATTGGGATAGCAGTATAGCCCATTTTGCCAGCCGACCATTTAGTGACGATGGCTTTGTCATGAGCAACCTCAAAGGGTTGACTTTTGATATAACATTTATAGTCGGCCCACCAAGTAGTGTCACATTTCTGGACAGCGAATACCAACGCCAAATATTCTTTTTCGGTCAGGTTGTACCGATATTCGGCTTCGATCATAGTCCTGCTCAGATAGTAGATTGCCTGCTCATGTCCTTAATCATTATTCTGGGCTAGTAAAGCTCCTAAGGAATGATCTATCGCTCGGACATATAGTAGGAAAGGTTTTCCCGACACCAGAGCTGTAAGGACAGGTGGTTGCGTGAGGTATCGTTTAATTTCCTCGAACGCTTGTTGGCAAGCATCATCCCAAATGAATAAGATACCCTTTTCATCAATTTGGTGAAGGGTTGGCATCTTCTAGAGAGATTTGAGATAAACCTTCGGATGTATGCTAGTCATCCTTGCAATCCTCTAAGCTCTCTGAGATTCCTTAGAGGTTACATCTCCTGAACAGCGCGGACTTTTTTTAGGTCTAAGTGAATTCCTCCTTTGGATGTCACTACAAACCCTAGGAATTTACCGCTGGCTACCCCCAAGAAGGAATTGGTGGGGTTCATCTTCAACTGATGTGCCCGCTGATTTCAAAGACTGTCTTCAGGTCGGCTATATGGTCACCTTGGTGCGGCTTTTCACTGCAATGTCGTCAACGTAGCATTCCATCGTTTTACGCATGTGTTCGTGGAAAATTACATTCACAGCTCTCTGATATGTTGCCCCCGCGTTCTTCAGTCCAAAGGGCATGACAGTATAGCAATATACCCCCAGTGGTGTCCTGAAAGAAGTATGCTTTTAATCATCAGGGACATTTTGATTTGATTGTATCCTGAGAACCCATCCATGAAGGACACTCATTCAAACCCGAACGTATTATCAATCATGACATCTGTGATTGGGAAAGGGAATTCGTCTTTCGGACAGGCCTCATTTAAATCACAAAAATCAATGCAAATTCGGATCTTTCTATTTTTCTTGATAACGGGGACGATATTGGCTACCTAATCAGGGTGTTGCTCCTCCCTAATGAAGCCAGAGTCTATAAGCTTCTTGACTTCTGACAGGATTGCTTCCATAATTTCTAGACGAAACCATCGCTGTTGCTGTTTGACTGGCTTTACGTTTGAATTAATGTTAAGGCGATGCATAGCCACTCGAGGATCAAGCCCAGTAATGTCCTCGTAATTTTCCAAGCGAAAACATCCATATACTCCTGCACAAGAGATATTAAATCTTCTTTCTCGGAGGATGATAGGCTTTTGCTTATAAAGATGGGCTTAGGATTAGCCATATCTCCCAGATTAATCTGGATGACCTTATCTTCTGTGGGAGATTCGCGTTGTTTGAAGCGAATATTCCAGAGAGTGTTTAAGTGTTTGATCTAAGGATCTGTGTCAGTCTGGATTGTTTCTTCATCTCCGTCTTCCACGTGGCTTGTTGACACCATGTTTACTGAAAGTTCTCTGAAGAGGTTACCCATACTAATGTCTAACTCCCACGATGACGTGCCAGACGAGTGATTATGGTATAATGATTCTTCAGACTCAAAGATTGACGGAATTGAAGCTGACACTAGCCCAAACCCTTACGAGTTCGATGGTAATAGTCAGGGGTCTTCCCTTTCGGAATGAAAGACCGGAGTAGTGTTCTTCTCCCTTTACTGAAGTTTAAACTAAGACCATTTGTCAGATCATACCCTATGTTTTCCATCATCCTGAGTATATTTGGCTCATAATGAGTGAACTGAGGAGATTCATTTTCGCTTTCTGACTCTTGACGAGACATTAATTCGGACTCGATTCTTCCGAAAAGAATTGATTTTTGGCCTTTGCGTCTTGCTGGGACCATGAAGACCGATTCTTGAGCATCACCGACATCCTGGTACGCTTTGAAGGATGACTTCATTGGTACATGTAATAATGTAAGAGCATCCATTGTCGACCGGGGGTCACTATCCACCTCGGTCTTAGTGTCTGATGGCACTGAATCAGAAGCAAACACAGAAAAGTAAGCCAAATTCAACTCTTTATTAATATACCACTCGCCTATATCATCGGCGGTGTTATTAATATTGAGCTTATTAATGCACATTACAAGTGAATTTAATTCCCACATGCACTTTTCTTCCACCTCTGGCTCATTGTCAGCTTCGTTACCAGAGTCTGGTTCCTCTGGCCATAGGTTCTTGTTTGCTTCTAGAGAGTCTTGGTACAGGAGGGAGTCTGTGAAATAGTTCTCTACCCCCTTGAACGGATGCCTTTCGGCAATCAACATTCGGACTTTCCCACTTCCGTCAATGTACTTCATAACTTGATGGAGAGTGGAGGGGACGATGGAATTACGATGAATCCACAGTCGTCCTAGCAAGAAATTGTACGAAGTATCGACGTTGATCACATAGCATGTCACTTCAGACTTTAGGTCCCCGATCTGGCATTTGAGCTTGATCTTTCCCATTGGGCGCGTACCATTAGCATTGAAACCATAAATGGTAGTCTGGGTGGCGCTCAATCAGTGGGTAGGGATCCCAAAGTGCTGCATGACCCGGCAAGGCATGATGCTCAACGCCGATCCTGAATCTACCAGAATGCGGCTCACTTCAGACGATCCAATGTACCCTGTGAAGTACAGGGGCCGATCTTGTTTTCCCTTGACCTGCATGTCATCTGGTGAAGGTGATGCAGGGAGCATTTTGGGAGGCATGGAGGTAGTCCTCTTCCTCTTCCTTCTGTGATCCATTCGGGATCTGGGCCATGAAAATCTCAGCATCAGTTAGGGCTTCCCTCAGAGCTTCTCTTGTTGACTTTGATAGTCTCAGGAGCTCGTAAAGGGTGATTGTGACCGGGATATTGGCCAATTGAGCTAGGACGTCAAAGCGGTAAGGTGTGATGGATCCTTCCGCGTTGTCCTTTGGAAGAGCCTTGGAAAATCGAAACTCTTTCTGCTTCTCCACTGGTTGCTTTGCGGAGAGCTTGGCTGACTCTATAGTAGGTTTAGGAGGGCTTGCCACCATCTCGTCATACTTCTTTAAATATGACTAACCCAAACGAGTTTCTGCCACGAGCGATTGTTTGGGTTCTGCGGCAAGGACGATTGTTTCCTCTTCCAAATCAGTTATTGAGGGAATGTCGGTTTCTGTTTCCTGGGAAGAAGCACACACCACGTTGCAGGATGTAGCTTTTGTTTTGCCTTTGGACTTTCTGTTGGTAACAGTAGTCCATTGTTGGCCTTCCACAAGGTCGGGATGAACCCACATAATTTCTCCCTGAGGCGTGAGGACAGGTACAAGACCCTTCTCTTATTGATGGTGGGTCCGTATTGATCATTCTTAGCTCCCTTTTCGGGATGGGAACTACTCCGGATGGTGCTGGAGGCTGTTGTCTAAACTGAAGGAATGATGTCATATTAGCAGTCATTTTCTTCTGTTCTGGACGGAGCTTTAGCACTTCCGCATCGATCAGAGCTTGAAGGATGTCTTTGAAGACGTAACAGCTCTTGGTGGGGTGCCCCAGCATCCTATGATACAGGCAATAGTTAGGATTATCGGACTTACCGACTTCTTCAGGACGTCTAGCTTCAGAAAGCTTCAATATGTTGCTCTTATTGAGTATCTTGAACAACGAGTCGACATGTTCGTCCTTGAAGGAATACTGCTTGTTGGCGCGTGGCTGACTTGAAGAACCACCTCCCCTGACCGGCTGAGCTTTGACGAGGGATTTATCTCTGTCGCCAAATTATTTTCCTTTTTGATTGAAAAGATGTTTCTGGGATGCGCCTTGTCGACTTTTCGGGTCTGGGTTTATTTTCTTCTGCCTTAACCCTGGCGATAATTTCTTCAGCCTGTTCACCTCGCTGGACCAGTTGCTTCCAGGTGCAGCTCTCAGCAACTCCTATTTGGGTAGGAGTGAAGTTTGTAGATTGTGGTAGCATGTTTCTCCCGGGGTAGCCTGGGTCATACCGCTAGGACATCGGAATGCCATGTTTCGAAATCTTTCCACAAATATTTTGACTGACTCTCTCTTTTGCTGCTTCGTGGCCAGGAGAGTAGGCATTGTGATCTCCAAGTCATCTTCAAAGAAGCGTGTCAGGAAGAGCATCTCCAAATCACCCCAATTTTTTATGAAGCCTTCTGGGAGTTTCATGAACCATTCAAAGGCAAGCCCTTTTAGAGTGTCGATGAACAAATGTGCCAGGATGGTATCATTATCTACTACATTTCCTGTCTGAGACTTGAAGTAGTAGATATGTTGGTTCGGTGACCCTTTGCCGTCATAAGCTTATAGGATTGGAGCTTTGAACTTAGGCGGGTATGGAACAAGGTCCCACTCGGCCGGATATGGCCGGATCACTCCTGCTTCTTGGAGGCCTTTTCGGTAGGTAAGGGCTTCCAGACGGTGCTCCAATTGATTCATTCTTTTAGAATGAATACTCCCATGGTCCGGGTTGCCTTCCTCCTTAGACGAGGATTTAGATGACTCGGAATCAGATTGCTCCTTCTCCTCGATATGTACAAAAGATGAGCTTTCTCCCTCTTTCCGTTTGCCTTTGGACTTTTTAGAAGAAGTTTTGGCGGTGGACTTCCTCTTGTTCTCAAGCAATTGTGCCAGCGGCTGCTTGAGGGAATCGATGGATTCTTGTTGAGCACGAATCATATCGAATTGTTCCCTCTGGACCTGAGCTTGTTGTTCAAAGCGCCTGACCATCTCCTCAGAAGTATTTGTCATGTATGCGAAGCTTCCTTCTTTATGGAAGAGTTCGAGGCCTGCGATTCTGCAACGGCGGAATGTGATTCATTTACTTCAATGCCCCGATCTAGGGCACTGTAGTTGATCGGGGCGACCGCACCAGTCCGAGTGCGAGTATGCCGATACACTCTTTCTGGTTCCGTATCAGACATATGGAACTGACCGCCAGTTGTTTTGCCCTACTTCTGCTTACCATATTTGCAGTGCCTTCAGAGTACTTTATATCAGAGAAGGCTCCCTTTCTGTGAGAGTGACGCTTCTTGGCTGATCGGGAGGATGAGGTCAATCGTCTGAACACCGACTGTTTGCTTGTATGTGAGCTACAGTGGCATTCAGAGAGCATTGTCATGATGAGCCGTTCACAGCAACAAGACAGAGTGATCTGATTAGCACTCTTTTTCTTCGTCAAATAATCTATTAGATCTGTCGGAGGAGGAACAAAGAGATTAGCCTCGGGTTATCGAGGACTTTTTAGCTTCTGAGAGTTACCCTTACGTCGAGAATTCGAGACGCAGGGTTCAAAAACGTGGAGCTCATATTGTGCAGAACATGCGCAGCTCTCGCGTTTTGACCTCGAAACGTGGGCTCGTGCCTCTGCTGAGCAGAAACGCGGATCTCACATTACTGATTGTCGCGTTTGGTCAGCGACGGTTGAGATACGCGAGTTTTCTCACTTCCGCGTCTGGTTGCAGAGACGCGGGTCTCGTGTCTCTGAGAAGAAACATAGCCCTTGGGCTGCTGAACTTTGCGTTTGGGAAGTGGAGCTTCAAAAACGCAGGCCTGGAGGGCTTCGCGTTTAGGTCTCCAAACATGGACTTCGCGCATCTGACGAGGTTCAGGAAAAACGCGGGCTTGAGGCTCACGTTCTGTATCTGCTAGACAGGTAATTGTTTCAGCTTCTCGCGCCTATAGTTGACGCGCACGTCGGCTCTGTCGTCGCTCAGCGTTCCGGTTACGCCGTACGGGTTGATGGAAACCCCGGTGACCTAGAACTGAGGAAGAGGACGGGCATGAACGGGCTGAATATCAGCAACGTTAACCTTGCGAGTCTCATTAGAGACGTTGACGCGGGTGTTACTTGTGATGTGATTAGCCATGGTGCTCTTCTTATCGGTCAGATCTGAAGGGATCTCAGAGTGAACTGGAGAGCAGGTCACCGAGGAGACCTTGCGGTACTGCCGCGCTCTAGGGCTCTTGAAGCCGGAAGAGAGGAACTCTTCATACTTTGCCTGGTCGAACTCAACAATGAGTGATTCGACCATTCTTTCCATGTAGGTGACGTCACCTTGCGCCACAACTTGCTCATCGGTAGAGAAAGTGGTCCCCAGCAGAGTCGCCATCTCTTATTTGGTAGAACAAATTGAAGATCGAGGAGTAATTTTTTATTTGATAGGAAAGAAAATTACAGCGGATCAATAATCCTCTTACAAGAGAGGGGAGATATTCAAGCTCAGATCTCCCTTTTGTTTAAAGTTGGGTTCTTGATGTGGTGATGGAAAGTGAATCTTATTTTTCGTTGACCGGGTGAACATCAGGACCTCTTGGGAATCCTCTCTTTGGATAATAGACGAACTAACACAGCTTCTGTCCACTAAGGATCTCAAAGAGATTGTAGGCAAAAACGAACTTGTACGCAACAAGTTGTTATTAGAGTTGAACTCTCTCCTTCTTTTCAGCTGGAAGTCTTGGTTCTTTTACGGCTTACAACCGAAGTTCTTTTTTTTATCAAGAATTTTCTGACCTCTTTTATATAGCAAACTGGGCTATTTATAGAGGTTTCAGGGGGGTAAACGTGTCCCCTAAAAATACTCCATAATGGGGGTTAACTCCCTCATTATGTAGGCAGTAATTGACCCAGTAATGAGGGCAGTTATAACCAAGATGCATGCTTTAGGCCTCGCATTTTTCCATTAAGGTGATGCTTGAGAAACGCGAGTTTCTAATTCTGCGTCAAGCTTCATGTGAGACGCGGGATTTGGACTCTGCGTCTTGGTACTGCAATAATGCTGAGACGTTGGTTTCAACCCTCGCGTCTTGGTCCTTGCAGTGATGTCGAGATGTGGGTTTCAACCCTCGCGTCTTGGTGCTGCGCTGGTGGCGACGATTAGCCTTGCGTCTGGAGCTTGGATTCTGCTTTTTGCCGACTTGTCTTTAGTTATTTTTAGACAGCTTACATATTAGTTTAAAGTTTTTTTTGAGTAAGAAACGAGGTGGTAAACCCGCGGGTTTCATTAAAAAGAGCTTTAATGGAACATTCTCAAAAGAAACCAGAATACAAGTATGTCTCTCACACATAAATTGTGCCCAAAAAAACAAAAGAAAAGAAAATGAAAAAGAAAAAGAAAAAGAAAGTAGAGAACTCCTCTGTCACACTGTCGTTGCGCCCCTCGCACTGCCTCTTCAACAATTCTGCTCCAAAATGACTCTACAATCCTGCTGGTCTCCCTCCAGTAGAACAGAGAAATAACCTCAGACTCTACATCCTCGCTCCTTGCTAAATCTTTTACGGTAATCTTCCTTTGGGCATTCCTCCATACGTCTTCCTGCAATCAACATTTAAAATCGCTACGGTTCGACTTTCTCTCTACCTTTTTTCCTGCTTCTACTAAACCATCCTAGAGGGGAGTAACTGACCCATAAAGAGCTTCTAAATGGCCTCTTCCACTATTTTAGGAAGAACTCTTCATTTAATCCTGCTTAATAAATTCTGGACCAAGTTTAAAGCCCATCCGCCCGACCTGCATATCTGGAGAGCTATAAAAGTCCCCGTCTCTTGATTTTAAAGGCCCGCATTGATATAATGATTTGTTGAAGGCGGCCTATTACGACCTACTTCTTCCAACTCACTGAAGTCATCCGGCCTCAAAGATTCACCTCAAAGATCTGGCCCAACAGTTCACCCAACATCCTCAGGCCCAACAACCTCCCAAACATCTTCAGGCCCACCAGCCTGCCCAACCTCAACCGGTTCCTCTTTCTGGGTCGCTATTGGTTCACAGGAAACCCCAAACCATAATGCACTTGGACATACAAATTAGAATCTGAATGTCCCCCTTCAACGGTCACCCCTAGACTTTGATTCAAATTTGACATGTGCTGTGGATCGTGCCCGACTGCACCGCCCAAACACTGAACCCCCACCTCAGAATTCAAATTTGAAATGCCCCGAAAAACTCACCCAACAGCTTCCTCGATATACGTGCATCCACTATCACCAATCTGTCTTACAATTGTAGTAGGGTTCAAAATTGTGTCCTCCGATAACTCCATGACCCCTGATCGCCGCACATAACCGCCCTTGGGCCCCACTAGAATAGGAAATTTTAAGGTCGACGAACTCGCTGCGCTGTCAATGGCTGTTGTGTCATTATTAGCCGAGTCGATGAAGGTTCGTTCGGGAGTCGAAGGCTAAGCCGCTTTACCTTATTTCTATCGAGAAACAGAATCCTCAACCACTGTAGTGATGGGCGACGGTAGAGAGTCCTTGACAAACATCATTTTCCCCTTCTCAACCAAAGGCAGAAGGAACATTGACGGACAGCTCTGGCGTTGATCGGTCGAAAGACCTCTCCTTTCCCAACGTCGTCCCCCTCCTAACTACCTCCGTAAAAGACGCTGTCCGCTCTCCTCCTGCTCTAGCATGGAGTCCTGTGCAAACGACCCCACTTCTAACTAGAGATAGAGACTCCCCTTTGACCAGCCCCAAGATCGTCTCCTCAGAAAAAACCACCCACACTATCAAGTCGGATCTCCGTTTAGCAACGTCGAGGGACTGCACGCAATCCCCCCGCCCTGCCCCTACCTTCAGATCTCCCATGACTGTCGTTCCCCTTCTTACATCCTTAGCCCCTCCGATCGACGCACGAAATGGGAAGATCCTCGCGACGTGTCTCGGTCGCTGGCAGTCAAAGCATATCATGCCCGTAGGGCAAGCAATCTTCCAATGGCCAAGTAGACCATAGAAGTGGCATTTGCCCCCCGTCCTAGTTCGCCCAGCCCTCATCGACTGCCTCACTAGCCTCATGCTATCAGATGCAATTGCATCTCTTCATCAGATGGAATGGTTGACGAAGAGAATTATGTCTTCTTCCTCTGACCCTTTTGATCTTTGGTTAGCCAACAATGTTTCAATTGGCGATATTTTCGATTATTAAGTTATTGGCTAACAAAAAGATGTTGCATTAAAGTATGAGCCATTATTACTTTAAAGATTGCATGAAATGTGACTCATCTTGTGGTGTTAGTTCAAAATTCATGACACTGATTGTGACATTTGAAAGTACACCTAGAGGGGGGTGAATAGGTGTATGGCTAATCTAATGAACTAAATGCGGAAATTAAAACTTAATTGCAACTACACTTAATGCAACCAACGAGTGTAGCCGAATTCCCGGTGAAGGGCTCTGGACTAACTCCTCTTGATTCCTCTGAATAAGAGTTGAGGCGCTATATGAAGCTCTCGTGGTTAAGCACAAGTGAGGCACACACAAACAAGCCAAGCATATAATGAATGTATGACAATATGAATGATGCAAGGCACAAGAGTAAAGAGAGAGAGTTAGAGAGACAATGGATCAATCGCTAACACACGGATATGTTTCGAGGTTCGAGCACACAGCTCTACGTCCCCGCCTTTACATAGAAGGATTTCCAATCCACTAGTCCACACAGGACTCCCACACAGGGAACCTCCACTGAGGATTTGGGGTAAATACAACCGGGAGTACACAACTCCTCTCTCAATCAATATAACCTCTCACTAGAGGCTAGGCACAAAGTCACAACAAACACCACCTCACACAAGAGGGGTAAGCGCTTAGCAATACAAAACAATCACCTCACACTTGAGGGATTCAACCACAAACTCCACCTCTCACTAGAGGGAGCCAAACACCAATCTCCACCTCTCACTAGAGGGAGCCAACACCTCTCCAAAATCAACCTCTACACAAGAGGGATAACAAAAGTAAGGAGGGTTTACAACTTGGTAATCAAAAAGACCACAAACAATTCTTTTCCACAAAAACAAAGATCCTATAGAGAGGATAGAATGATATAACTCAAGTGTGGAAAAACAAAGAGTTTGGAAATCAAAAACTCAAAGAAAAATGCTTGGGAAACAACTAGAATAAGTTTGAAATGAAGATCAAAAGCAATATCCGAAATATCCAATTTTCTTTGATTTTTCCAACCCTTTAAAACAAATAAAGATGAATCTTTTTTGGCTCTAAAAATACTTTTAAAAACTTGTATAAAACACTTGTAGATAGGAGAATTTTTGCTCTTCAAAGTCTTAACCAAAACCTCTCACAAATGGGGTATATATAGCCCCCACTTGGAATCTGCCCATTGGCAGCAGACTAGGCCAGAATTGGCCTTCCGGTCGACCGACCAACGGTCAAATTTTTGACCGTTGAGCCTTCCGGTCGACCGCCCGGTCGATCGGGCCCTGAACCAGAGAGCAACGGCTCTCTGGCCGGTCGACCGCCCGGTCGACTGGGGCAACCCGAGAGTGGGTTGCCTTCAGTCGGTCGACCGCACGGTCGACCGTCCAACTGACACGGCCTTGTGCACATCCTTGTGCACGTTCGGTCGACCACTCCGGTCGACCAGCTCCTGGTCCGGACGACCGGAACGGTCGACCGCCAGAGCCTGGCAGAATGGGATTAGGGACTGAAAAACTTAGTTTTTATTATCCTATTAAATCCCATAAAATCTCTAAAAATCCACAAAAATAGTTTTATTATAATACTTTGATATACAAACATGTGTGAAAAAATTTAACACATATTTCAAACAGTTTGAACCATTTTTGTGTTATGAAAATTTTGCCGAAAACCAAAATCTGTATTTTTCAAAACTTGAATTTTTTGAATTGAAAATTCGTTTTGTCCAAAACTCATCCAAATACAAAACATGATATTGAAACAACTTTTAGGCATGTAGTATATGGATATACTCCAATATACATATAAAGATATATATCAATATTTTTGATATTAAATCCGAAAATATGTTTTGTTAAAACATAAACTCCAAACACATGAATAGGCATATCAAAATAAGTTTGTCTAAGATATGAAGCATACATGTATATAGAATAAATTTAATATACATTAAACCATGTAAACTTGTATTGAATCTATCTATTCATGAAAACCAAGATCGGTTAAACCAAAAATCAAAAACCAATAACCATGAAACAAGAAACAAGTGTGTGTGTGTTGTGAACTTGAGCATATCACACTATCTAACCTTTACAAATGAATCTAAAACAAAATCTAAACTATGTACAGAAGTCTACTTGACGAACTCCGTCTTCAAGCCGACTTGATCCAAACCGTGATCCACCGAGCTTGACTCTAACGAGTGTTAGATATGACTTTGTCGCTCGGGCTTTGAATCACCATGTGAGAAGCTCCAAAACTCCTTTGTTGAAGCTAATCACCTATTAATATCTTGGTTAAGTATCTGAAACTAAACATCACAAGATTATTAGTAAACATAACTACATGAGTTAATCATCATCAAAACTAGAGTGGAAGGCCTATGGGCCAACAATCTCTCCCTTTTTAAAGATGACAAAACTCATGGAGTTATATATGCATGGATTAAAGTTAAGCTTCAAAGAAGCTCCCCCCTTAACTCATGCATAGCAATAAACATAAGATATGCAATGAATACTTAAACATGGATATGCATCAACATGCATAAAAACAATGGAATGAACATGCTCTTGATACTAAACATGAAATAAACATGCTCTTGATACCAAACTTTTAAAATAAATTCCTTTTCCTTTTTAAAATAAACATGTTCTTAAGCTCTTGATACCAATAAGAATTTCAATAAAAAACATTTCAATAAAAAAAATTTAAGCTCTTGATACCAACAATCAAGGCCTCTTGATACCAATCAATAAAACAAAATTCTTAATACCAATTGTAAAGATAATCACTAAACAATAAACATGCATAATAAACATGCATATATGCATAATAAACATGCATATAAACTCAAATACTTCTCCCCCTTTTTGTCAATCATCAACAAAGGGGTCAAAGAAAACAATATTCTCCCCTTTTTGTCTTAAACAAAATAATATTAATAAGGGGTGAAATCAAAATAAAACTTTCTTGATACCAATTGAAAGAAAAAAAATATCAAATTAGTCGATCAATATAGTGAAAGAGAAAAAGATACCAATTGAAAGAGAAAAAAATATATCAATATAGTGCATCATGATATCAAAGAAATATACCAATTGAAAGTACATGATTGAAAGTACATAATGTGGTACATAAAACAAATATAGATTTAAATACCAATTGATACCAATTGTAAGTAAATACCAATTAAATACCAATTGAAAGTAAATAAATCAAAAATTTTGATATCAATAAAACATACCAATTTTAAGTAAACTTATAGATAATCTTGATACCAATTTGTAAAGATTAGTACCAATTGAAAGTAATTTTTCATCAAAAGCATCTGATACCAAAAATAATCAATATCATTTTTTTAAAATCATTTTTAACATAAAGTGTGAGAGTAGAATACCAATACCAATTGAAAGGTAAAATATGAATTTTCTCCCCCTTTATGAAATACTAAATAAAATGATGCATAAGCTTGTATAAGATACCAATTGAAACATAATCAATTGAAATATAATAGTCATTAGAAATCAAGCTTAGCATAACCAAAATTTGTGCTCAAGGATATAGAGATATAGTAAGCACAAATAAAACATATATATGAGTATACAAAAAGAATGTCAATAGTGATACCAATTGAAAGGATCCAATGATACCAATTGAAAATACAATAAGATTAAGTGTATAACTCATATTACTTTTCACCCATTTCATGCACATGTTTAAAAGAATTTTCAATAATAAGCATACAAGGCATGGTCGCCCCTTTAATGGAAAGGGTTTTCAAAAATAGGTTTGAAAATAGTTTTACATAATTGAAAACTCTTCCAAAATGAAGAATACGAACTAGCTATAAGAAAAATTTGTAAACTAGTATGAAATCCTTCAAGCAAGGAATAAAACAAAAATATATTCCATAAAATATGAAAATCACTAAACCAATGTTACTCAAAAATCTATATAGCACATATAATACTCATGAAAACAAAATCATTAGAAAACATCAAGAATATGAGTGTACAAGTTTTGTGAAAGACAAGTCATGGAAATTAGGCAATCGAGCTCAAGATGAAATTCCTTAAAACATGAAAATCATCAAAATGATTTAATCTTCAAGGCATATGTATGTTTTGTACAAACCAAAGTATACATACATATCCCTGAACACAATTGAGTCCATAATAAAGATTTGCTTGAAAGGCAAAAAGACTCAAAGGGGTATACATGTATATCTTAAGTTTTGACAAAATAGGCATATACATGAAGCTAAACATTTAAACATGAAAAACATGTACAATATGGGAATACAAGTTAAAATGTATGAATCATCAAAACTAGGCTATACTAGTACATCTAATGAATACAAATGAGCGTTCAAGTACAACCATATAATGATCTATTTGTGGCTCACTAGTTGTACAAGTATATATCCAAGTCTTAATGAAAACTAACATTCAAACAAGTAATCAAAGCATAGAAGTCAAAATTAAAATTCATAAACATATATATGATCATTATGTACATGCACATGCATTAGATCTAAGATTTACACGATAGCTAAAATATAGAGAGAACATAAAATATGGGTCCATATTAAACATGGGTGTCTTAAATAACTAATCATGTATAACACTAATCTAATAAACATGACATATGGCATAATGAATATTAAAACATGACATGCTAGAAATCAACAATAAATGAGAGTTAGAGATCGTTACCAAACCAATAATGGCAACTCTCCATGTTACAAAAACAAGGTGGTCCTCCCACCAAACGCTCCTTGAAAGTGATGCATCCACTATGTCATCTTTAGGCTTGGAACGCATCCACCTCAAGGCACCATCACTCTCACGTCATGCGAGAGCCCACACCTACATCAAATACAATAGGGGTGGTCTTTGGTACCCACACTCTTTTGGGTCCATGGGGGTTAGCACCTTTCCTAACCCAAACAAATTTAGTTGCTAAATTTACATCATGTATCTTATCATAGCAAAATTTAGCAAGGTGGCCCTTACGTCTACAATGTGTATATGTGTACACATGAGCATACATCGTGTTATGGGTGTGTACGTGAGGAGCATGTGTATGCCGTGATTTGTGTGCATGCAAAGATGGAACTTGTTTCTTCGAAACAATGAATCCAAACGTGTATGGTTCAAAGCACATTGGCTCAAAGTGGAGTCCAAACAATCCATATTCTTCTTAAGCATAAATATACCATTTTCAATGTTAGAAGAAATGGAGCATGCAATATGTGAGCTAGATGGTGACGCTACACTAGCATGGCAAACGTGTGTATCTAAATCATTTTTTAAAGAAACATTTTTCTTTAAAACAATTTCCAATTCCTTTGTAATAGAAGCAATTTTTATTTTCAAGGAATCATTCTCTTTTAAAACAAAATCAACTTTTGAAGACAAGTTTTCATTTTTCTTCAAAATTATTTCACAATCATTTTTATTTTTCAAAAATTCATTTTCTTTTAGGGCAAGGTCTAGTTGAGATTTAAGTGAGTCACGTTCACTAGAAATCTCTTCCTTTTCTTGCAAAACAATCTCAAGTCTAGAAGATAAATCTTTATTCTCTTCTTTTAAACCAAGACTTTCCTTTTTCAAAAGTTTATATTTTGAAATCAAATTTTCACAATTTTTAGCAAGTTCATCATTCATACCTTGTGCCTCTAAACACTAATTGCAATATGAACTAGAGCTAGCATCTAGTTGAGTTTCTGATTGTACCTCAAGGGAGTCATTCTCTTGGACCATGAAGCAACGTTCATCGGACTCGTCTCTCCTAGATCTCCTCATCTTATCGATAAACTTTGGTAACTCGGGAGAAGTCAAAATGCTCCATACTGCAAAAGCCAAATCATAATAAGAAAACACATGTAAATAATCTTTATGAAGAGATGCTCTAAGTGCCTTTAGGGCTATTACATTGGCCTCTATATGCTTGCTATCATTTGGGTAGGATTCCTTGGTAATGGTAAGATAAACATGCAAGCCTAGGGCTTTTAAATGACAACTCATAAGAACCTTCCATATGTCAAGTCTAGAGATATCAAACTTGGGAGGAACATCCATGAGTGCAAACTATATGTGTGCAAATGCAAATGCAAAAGATAGATTAGCTAACCAAGATCACACTCCTAGGTGGTTAAACCAAATATCAGGAGCGTAGGCTCTGATACCAATTGAAAGTACACTTAGAAGGGGGTGAATAGGTGTACGGCTAATCTAATGAACTAAATGCGGAAATTAAAACTTAATTGCAACTACACTTAATGCAACCAACGAGTGTAGCCGAATTCCCGGTGAAGGGCTCTGGACTAACTCCTCTTGATTCCTCTGAATAAGAGTTGAGGCGCTATATGAAGCTCTCGTGGTTAAGCACAAGTGAGGCACACACAAAAAAGCCAAGCATATAATGAATGTATGACAATATGAATGATGCAAGGCACAAGAGTAAAGAGAGAGAGTTAGAGAGATAATGGATCAATCGCTAACACACGGATATGTTTCGAGGTTCGAGCACACAGCTCTACGTCCCTGCCTTTACACAGAAGGATTTTCAATCCACTAGTCCACACGGGACTCCCACACAGGGAACCTCCACTGAGGATTTGGGGCAAATACAACCGGGAGTACACAACTCCTCTCTCAACCAATACAACCTCTCACTAGAGGCTAGGCACAAAGCCACAACAAACACCACCTCACACAAGAGGGGTAGGCACTTAGCTAATACAAAACAATCACCTCACACTTGAGGGATTCAACCACAAACTTTCATGTAGTTATGTTTACTAATAATCTTGTGATGTTTAATTTTAGATTCTTAACCAAGATTTAGTAGGTGATTAGCTTCAACAAAGGAGTTTTGGAGCTTCTCACATGGTGATTCAAGAGCTCGAGCATCAAGATCATATATTGCACTCGTTGGAGTCAAGCTCGGTAGATCACGGTTTGGATCGAGTCGGCTTGAAGACGGAGTTCATCAAGAAAACTTTGGTACATAGTTTAGTTTTGTGTTTAGATCCATTTGTAAAGACTAGATAGTGTGATATGCTCAAGTTCACAACACACACACTTGTTTAAGTTTTTATGTTTATTGGTTTTCGGTTTTTGGTTTAACCGATCTTGGTTTCATGAATAGATAGATTCAAAACAAGTTTACTTGGTTTTATGCATATTAGATTCATTCTATATACATGTATGCTTCATATCTTAATAAACTTAGTTTGACATACCTATTCATGTATTTAGGTTTTATGTTTTAAACAAAACATATTTTTGTAATTAAAGTTAAAAACATTGATATATATCTATTTCATGTATATTAGATTATATCCATATGCAACATGCTTCAAAGTGTTTAAGTATCATGTTTTTGTATTTGGATGAGTTTTAGACAAAACGTATTTTCAATTCAAAAATCCAAGTTTGGAAAAATACGGTTTTGGTTTTGGGAAATATTTTCATAACACAAAAATGGTTCAAAAAGTTTGAAATTTGTGTTGAAATTTTTCACACAAGTCTGTATTTTAATGTATTATACTGAACTTATTTTTGTGGATTTTTAGAGTTTTTATGGGATTTTATAAGATATTAAAAACCCAAGTTTTATGTCCCTTATTGCTGCCTGCCAGGCTCTGGCGGTCGACCGGACGGTCGACCGGACCCAGAGTCGGTCGACCGGACCGGTCGACCGACGTGCACAAAACGTGCACGCTGGCCAGCCACTTGGACCGGTCGACCGGGTGGTCGACCGACTGCAAGTACCCCACTCTCGGGTGGGGGCGGTCGACCGACTGGTCGACCGTAAGGCTTGGACGGTCGACCGAACGGTCGATCGGCCAGAGAGCAAATTGCTCTCTGGATTGGGACGGTCGACCGGGCGGTCGACTGGAGGCTCCAACGGTCAAATTTTTGACCGTTGGTGGTCGACCGGGCCGGTCGGACGCCAGCCGCCAAGGCTGAAAATCAGCCCAACGGCTAGTTTTTGTTGGAGGCCTATTTATATCCCATTTGAGGTGTTTTTCCCTAAGTTTTTTCAAGAGCCAAAAATCTACATTCTTCTAGTGTTTTATTCAAGTTTTAAAAAGAGTTTTTAGAGCTTCAAAGTTTTCATCTTCATTTGTTTTTAGGGTTTGGAAAAATCAAAGAAAATTTGGATTTGGGATAGTTGCTTAGTTCTTCATTTCTATCAAATACAAGTTGTTTTCCCAAATACTTTTCTTTGTGTTTTTGTTTCCAAACTCTTGGTTTTCCATACTTGAGCTATCATTCTATCCTTTCTATAGGATCCTTGTTTTTGTGGAGAAGAAATTGTTTGTGGTTGAGATATACCACCAAGTGTTATACCCTTTCATTTGTGATATCCCTCTTGGGTAAAGGTTGATTTGGGTTGTGATTAGCTCCCTCAAGTGTAGAGGTTGAGATTGTAGTTTGCTCCCTCTAGTGAGAGGTGGAGTATGGATTTGTATCCCTCTTGGTGAAGAGGTGGATAGTGGTTGTTTGGCTAGGTGCCTACCCCTCTTGTGTGAGGTGGTGATTGAGTTGGTTGTGCTTTGCCTCTGTGAGAGGTTGTATTGATTGGAGAGAGGAGTTGTGAACTCCCGGTTGTATTGCCCCAAATCCTCGGTGGAGGTTCCCTGTGTGGGAGTCCTTTGTGGACAAGTTAGTGGATTGGAAATCCTTCTCGGTGAAGGCAGGGACGTAGAGCTGGGTGCTCGAACCTCGAAACAAATCTCGTTATTTGTGTTTGATCCATTGACTCTTACTCTCTCTCTTTACTTTGTGCATTGCTTTACTTTGCCATATCATATACATGCTTGTGTGTTTGTGTACCTCACTTGTGCTTAACTACGAGAGCTTCATATAGCGCCTCAACTCTTATTCAGAGGAATCAAGAGGAGTTAGTCCAGAGCCCTTCACCGGTAATTCGGCTACACTCGTTGGTTGCATTAAGTGTTGATCGCAATTAAGTTTTAAATTTCCTCATTTAGTTCATTACATTATCCGTACACCTATTCACCCCCCTCTAGGTGTACCTTCAATTGGTATCAGAGCCTACGCTCCTGATATTAGGTTTAACCACCTAGGAGTGTGATCTTGGTTAGCTAATCTATCATTTGCATTTGCACATTTATATTGTTTACACACACTCATGGATTGCTTGTCACCTCCCATGTTTGATGTCCAACATTGACATGTGGAAATTTAGGATGTCCATGTATTTGAAAACCCTAGGCTTGCATGTTTTCCTTGCCGCTACCAAGAAATCCTATCTTGGTAATAGCGATCATTTAGAGGCCAATGCACAAGCCTTGAGGCACTTAGAAGCACGCTTAATAAAGAATATCTTTCTATTATTTCTAACTGTAATTCTGCCTTTGCAGTGTGGAACACGTTGACCACCTTCAAGCTTCAAACGCCAACTATTGTGGATGATGAATCTAGTGGAGAATCTGAGCAACAATGCTACATGATCCAAGGGAATGACTCCCTTGAGGTATACTCGGAAACTCAATTAGATAGTGAAGATGCCAGTTCTTCATGTGATGATTATGTGGATCCAAATGTTTTGAATGAAGAACTTTCAATTGTATGTGAAAAACTATTGGAAAAATATAATCTTTTGAAAAAGAAGACTTTTGCTTTGAATAACGAAAATAAAAATTTGTCTTCTAAACTTGATTTGGTTTTGCAAGAGAAGGAAGAGATGTCTAGTGAACGTGACTCACTTAAATCTCAACTAGACCTTGCCCTAAAAGAAAACGAGATTTTAAAAAATAGAAATGATTGTAATGATGTTTTGAAGAAAAATAACGTTGTATCTTCAAAACTTGATTTTGTTGTAAAAGAGAATGATTCTTTGAAAATAAAAATTGCTTCAATTTCAAAGGATTTAGAAGTTTGTTTAAAGAAAAATGAATCTTTAAAAATTGATATAGATTCACATGTTTGCCATGCTAGTGTACCTTTACCATCTAGCTCACCTATTGCATGCACCTCTTCTTCCAAAATTGAAAATGATATTTGTATGCTTAAGAAGAGTGTGGATTGTTTGGGCTCCACTATGAGCCAATGTGCTTTGAACCATACACGCTTGGAATCTTTGGTTCGAAAGAAACAAGTTCCATCATCCACGGCATACACATGCTTCACACGTTCATGTACACAACACTATATATGCTCATGTGTACACTTGTACACATTATGGACGTAAGGGCCACCTTGCTAAGTTTTGTTATTATCGTATACATGATGCAAATTTAGCAACTAAGTTTGTTTGGGTTAGGAAAGGTACTAACCCTCATGGACCCAAAAGAGTGTGGGTACCAAAGACCACCCCTATTGTATTTGATGTAGGTGTTGGCTCTCGCATGACGTGAGAGTAATGGTGCCTTGAAGTGGATGCGTTCCAAGCTTAAGGAGAACTATTTGGATGCATCACTTTCAAGGGGAGTTTGGTGGGAGGACCACCTTGGTTTGGAGAACTAGAGAGGTGCCTTCATCGGTTTTGGTATCGATCTCTAACTCCCGTTTATATTTACATGCTTTCCACATTATTGAGCTTTAGCATGTTTTAATTAGTATGTTAAATGCCATGATTATTAGATCATTGACATGCATGTATAGCATTTGAGATCACCCATGTTTATATGGACCCATATGTTGTGTTCTCACCATTGTTTTGCTATTATGTATATCATAGTTCTAATGCATGTGCATTTACATCGTATTTATGTTTATCATGTTGGTTTATGTCTCGTTTTATGCTTCTTGATTTGATTACATGTTTGGATGTTTGTTTTCATTAAGACTTGGATATATACTTGTACAACTAATGAGCCATAAATAGATTATTACATGTTTGTGCTTGAACGCTCATTTGTACTTATTAGATGTACTAGTATAGCCTAGTTTTGATGATTCATGCATTTTAACTTGTATTCCCCATCTTGGACATGTTTATGATCATGTGTTTTCACTTCATGTATATGTCTATTTTGCCAAACCTTAAGATATACATGTATACCCCTTGAGTCATTTCTTTTCATGCAAATCTTTATTATGGACTCAATTGTGTTTAGGGATACGTATGTATACTTTTTATTTTGTCAAAACATACATATGCCTTGAAGTATAAATTGTTTTAATAAAGATTTAGTTCTTGACGATTTTCATGTTTTCATGTTTAAAGGAATTTCAATTGAGCTTATTGCCTACCCTTCATGATTATGTTCTTCACATTTTATTTGTACACTTACCTTTCTTGTTTACTCATGCTTTGTTTTCATGAGTCATATTCATGCTTCATTGACTTTGAGTGTTGGCTATCATGTGAATTTCATGTTTCATGAAAAATATTTTTGTTTTATTCCTTACTTGAAGGATTTCGTACTAGTTTACAAATTTTTCTTATAACTAGTTCGTATTCTTCATTTGGTAGAGTTTTCAAACATACTATATTTTCAAACTTATTTTTGAAAACCCCTACCCATTGAAGGGCGGTTGGTTGGGCGACCATGCCTTGTATGCTCTTTATTGAAAATCATTTTAAACTTGTGCATGAAATGGGTGGTAGGTAATATGAGTTATACACTTGATCTTATTATTATTTCAATTGGTATCATTGGATCGTTTCAATTGGTATCAATATTGACATTCTTTTTATATACTCATATATGTTTAATTTGTGCTCAAGGATATCACAAATTTTGGTTATGCTAAGTTTGATTTTTAATGACTATGTTTCAATTGATTAGTTTTCAACTGGTATCTATACAAGCTTATGCATCGTTTTATTTGGTATTTCAAAAAGGGAGAGAACATTATTTTCTTTGACACCTTTGTTGATGATTGACAAAAAGGGGGAGAAGTATTTGAGTTTATATGCATGTATTTGAGTTTTTATATGCATATAGTTGAGTTTTCATTTTTTTTTTTTGGTATCAAGAGCTTCTATTGATTGATTAATTTTTTAATTGATTGGTATCAAGAGCATGTATTTAAAAAAAAAGGAAAAAGAATTTATTTTAAAAAGTTTGGTAGAGCATGTTTATGCATATTCATGTTTTAGTTTGGTATCAAGAGCATGTTCATTTCATTGTTTTATGCATAGTCATGTTTAGTATTTATTGCATATCTTATTGTTTATTGCTATGCATGTGTTAAGGGGGAGCTTCCTTGAAGCTTAACTTTAATCCATGCATATATAACTCCATGAGATTTGTCATCATCAAAAAGGGGGAGATTGTTGGCCCAGAGGCCTTCCACTCTAGTTTTTGTAACGCCCCGATCCGGCGGGTACGGAGACGTTACTGTAACGTATATACGCAGGTCAGAAATACCCTCACGTATATACGCTAAGCATCAGTACAAGCAAGAATCAGAGTGCGGAAGCAAGTGGTGCATTATACATTCCAACATATGAGTACAATTACAAAGTTATCACCAGAGGTGATCCAATATTACATGAATATTACATCACTGATATGCGCAATTGCGAGATTACAAAGAGATGTATAAGTACAAAAGGGAGGCTCCGAGTCACAACAGGAAAACCCTGGAGCCGAACAGGGGGCCTGGAAGGTTAGAGCTCTGGGCGGTCTGCTGGAGATCTACGCTACCGCTGCGCCACTCTGATCAGCAACTGGGAGAATCCACACGCTCCAAGCTCCATGACCTGGACATGAGGATCCAGGGGAGTCAGATGAAACTCCCCAGGCGAGTGGTGATACAAATGCCAGATGGCGTGCTGAGATAAGTACAAGTGTATTGATAAAACCGAATTATAATCATGCATTGAAAACCGTGTCGTGAGCAGGAGCATGTATAAGCAGGTAGATATGTAACAAGTGCTATCAGGCAGGAAGTACTCATGGTATGACAAGATAAGAGCAGGTAAGGTGGTGAGAAGTAGAATAGATAGGACAACACCAGATATCTCCTAAATTAACATAAAACCGATAAAAACCGATAAAACCGAATAAAACCGATTACGAGCAAAACCGATTGTACAAGCTTAGGTCACGGCCCCATGAGACTAGTACCTCGAAGGAATAATCCAAACAAGGAAACCCTCATCTATATACCTTTATCCCATGTCACCGAAATCTAAGCGCGTACAACCTGAGTTACAAAACGGCACAGCAAATTACATATTCGCATTTTATTATAATTGGAGCCGTCTAAGTTCCAGGCTTCAGTATGTGTCCCATTCCACATACTTCCACTCACAACTTATATAGCAAGTTATTTGGAAACTGATAAAGTTCGATGAATCATGTTTCGGATGGGCCCCGTACATGCCCGGGACAACGGTTCAGGAGTATCCGGTGCTGAGCCGGAACGTACCGCTAGGTACCGGGACTTATGGACTCCCGAACAGGAATAGAGTATCGCAGATCCCATAGAAATAGGCCTAGGGCATGTGCATACTCGGCAGGAATAATCAGGAGTAGGGGTGCCAGCACACCCCACGGAATCCCTGGTGGCCGCCAGGTGATCCCTCAAGTATTTGGCCACGCGCGGCTCGATATGGCCACCATAAACATGATTAATCAGGGCCCATCAGTTTCCCCCAAACCAGGTGTAAGTTGCCTTATAATAATTTATCATGTACAGGTAGGAGATGGCCCTACAGATTCAAGAGGTGGCCCCACAGATTCAAGAGGTGGCCCCACCACGTATGTGGTGTGGCACTTTGTTCCGTGTGGCACTTTGCTCTGAGGGGAATGGATTCTAGAGGTGGCCCCCACAGATTCAAGAGGTGGCCCCCACCACGTATGTGGTGTGGCACTTTGCTCCGTGTGGCACTTAGCTCCATTCAGGATAACAGGTCACTGTATATAATACAGGATAACAAGGCAGGATTCCTGTAAACGTGATAATCACAAGGTCAAGTATATCATGCTGGGTGTCAAGTGATAGCATGACAGGAGGGTGATATTTGGCAGGTAACAAGTCATGTCAAGAGAGTAATATTAGTCCGGTGGCAAGTCATGTCATAACAAGAGGCCTTGCCAAGTAATAGCATGTAAATTACAAGTATGAAATAATGGCATGTCAAGTGGTAACACATCAGGTAAATACATGGCATGTGATAGAGTAGTAGCTGAGCATAATCAAACGGAGCTGAGCAAGCTGGAGGCACAAACAGCAAACAGTATTTAACACTGGAGCGCCTGGCGAGGTTACCGGGACGACCCGACTTAAAGTGCGAGTGGAAAATCCGGCAGCAACTCGCCTAGACGAATCTAGTGGTAAAGCGCTGAACGCTGATCATGATAACCAGGCGGAGCCGAAGACCTGACGGTCCCAATCACTTCCCCTTCGAGATAGTGAGTGACCGGAGGCTGCACTGAGAAACCTGACGGTCCCAATCACCTCTCTTTCGAGATAGTGAGTGACCGGAGGCTGAGAGACCTGTCGGTCCCAATCACCTCTCTTTCGAGATAGTGAGTGACCGAAGGTTAAAGGGTCCGGGTCCGCTCGGGGTTTAAGCGCACTCACGGCGGCTAACAGCCATCCCAGGAGTGGGCAGAAACCCAGAGTCGGCACAAGAGTACCTGCAATGTTAGTGCCACATGAATAAGAATTAACTACCATAATACAAGCATTCGTCACAGAGCAATACATGTCCAGATATTGGCACTCGGCCATACACAAATACAGGGACTCAGCCCAATACATAATACATGAAAACATGGAGTAAAACACATGTCAACCCGATGAAGCGGGGAAACCCAAATGGAGGCGAGAGCGAGAACACTCGCCTAAAATTCTGAAAAACACTGTGAAATCCCAAGTTCTGGAATCCAGATGCGGGAGGCAGATGCGGGAAAATAGGCAGACGCGGGAAAATAAGCAGACGCGAGAAAATAGGCAGACGCGGGAAAATAGGCAGACGCGGAAAAATAGCAGACGCGGGAGAATAGCAGACGCGGGAGTCGCGTCGCAAAGATGCCACAAACGCGGGGTTCGAGACCTGCGTTCAAAACAGGGCGCGAGGAGAACGCGGACGCGAGCATGAACTCTGCGTCACGACAAAATGAATAGAACACAGACGCGGGCATGGGATCCGCGTTGTGTCGATGCAAGAACGCGAAGGTCGCGTTAAGGAATTGCTTGGATGCAGGAGGTAAAATTCGCGTCTAACAATCAACAGATAGAAAGAGAGAGAGAGACAGGGAAAGGTGATCTCTTTGGTGGTGGTGTCGTTGCAATTGTCACCGAAATGATTACCGGAATAATCGTGAACGATTACCGGAATAATCATCGGAGCCGGAATGATCACCGGAATAATCGTGAACGATTACCGGAATAACCATCGGAGACGTTGCCGACGAAGAAGAGCTCGGCCCCAATCCAAAAGGAGTGGCCGGCCCTTGAGAAGATGATGGGGTGGTAGCCGGCGACGGCCGGAGTTGGCCGGAAATTGGTAGCTCAAGCCCAAGCAACCATGGGGGTGCAAGTGTAGTTAAAAATGAAAGGTTGGAGTTTTGAAAACGAAGCTTCGGAGAACGAAGCTATGGCTCGTCGGAAAGAGCACGACGAGGAGATGAAGACGGCGCGGTCGTTGGTGGCTAAGATGGAGTATGAGGTGGTGGAGATGGTGATGAAGCTATGGAGGTTAATGGGTCATTTAGGTGGAAAAGAAGAGGAAGAAGATGATGGTGGAGGTGGTGTTGTGGTTGAAATGGAGGAGGAGATGGAGGAGAATGAGGTGGTGGTGTTGGTGGAAGAAATGGTGGTGGAAATGGAAGGTGAAGGTGGTGGGGAAGTGGCCGGCCAAGGCAAGAATGGGGCTGTTTTTGGCTGCCATCGTTGGCTGCATGCTTGCTGGAAACAAGGGAGGAGAAGAAGAAAGAATTATGAAGGAGAGAGAAGGAGTGGGGCCTTTATATAATGGATGGAAATATGAATATAATAATGGTGCACTTTTCAAAGCAAAGAAACATAAAAAGAGAACTTGTGATTCCCTCTCCAAACGCAGCCCTCAAACCTGTGTTTAGGCCAAAATGAGCCAAACGCGGTAATTAAAGCCGCGTCCAGGGAAGATGCAAAAAGGCTGCGTTTAACAAAAGGACAAAAGTCATAATGACTTGATTGGAATTGATCTGAAATGCATTAAATGCAGTATGGAGATGATCTCTGCATTAAATGCAGAATCCTAGATTGGTGAAACTCGCGTCTAGTGAGGAGAGAGAAAAGTGAAAAAATATCTGGGTACTATTCCGGATCTGGGAAAACACCGAAAACTCCGGAAAAGTCAAAAAAATGAAGTAGTTCGGAAAGCTTCCAAAAATTCTCAAAAATAATAAATATATAAAAAGATTTTTGATGAAATCGGTTTTTAGAAATTCAATCTCATTTTCAAAATAAAAATCATAAAGTCAACCGTTAATATCGGTCTACACCGGGTTGGCCGGATTTTGATAAAATCTGAAAAAATCCCAGAAAAAGTATTTAGATAGGAAATATGATTTTAAGAAGTTATGGGAAAGCCGTTTCTTGAAATTCAACTCCGTTTGTAAATTAAAAATCCGGGAATCGGTCAGCGGCACTGGTCGACACCGGTTTTGAAGATTTTCAATTTAATTCAGGAAAATTCCAGAAAATCATAGAAAATCTAAAATATTGGAAAATAATGTTTAAAACTGAAATCGGTCAAATCGGAATAACGAAAACACCAAATCGAGCAATTCACTAGGATCGGGTTCCCGGTTCAGATTAAGGCTGACTCCGAGTTCACGAATCCAGATCCAAGGTAAAACGATCATATAAACAATTCATAATACAAAACCAATACAGGAAGCAAATCGAAAAATACGATCGAAAATCTGAATACGCAACTAAGTACGTATTCCGGGAGCGGGGTGTTACAGTTTTGATGATGATTAACTCATGTAGTTATGTTTACTAATAATCTTGTGATGTTTAGTTTCAGATTCTTAACCAAGATATTAGTAGGTGATTAGATTCAACAAAGGAGTTTTGGAGCTTCTCACATGGTGATTCAAGAGCCGAGCATTAAGATCATATATTGCACTCGTTGGAGTCAAACTCGGTGGATCACGGTTTGGATCGAGTTGGCTTGAAGACGGAGTTCATCAAGAAGACTTTGGTACATAGTTTAGTTTGTATTTAGATCCATTTGTAAAGACTAGATAGTGTGATATGCTCAAGTTCACAACACACACACTTGTTTAAGTTTTTATGTTTATTGGTTTTCGGTTTTTGGTTTAACCGATCTTGGTTTCATGAATAGATAGATTCAAAACAAGTTTACTTGGTTTTATGTATATTAGATTCATTCTATATACATGTGTGCTTCATATCTTAATAAACTTAGTTTGACATACCTATTCATGTATTTAGGTTTTGTGTTTTAACAAAACATATTTTTGTAATTAAAGTCAAAAACATTGATATATATCTATTTCATGTATATTGGATTATATCCATATGCAACATGCTTCAAAGTGTTTAAATATCATGTTTTTGTATTTGGATGAATTTTGGACAAAACGTATTTTCAATTCAAAAATCCAAGTTTGGAAAAATATGGATTTTGGTTTTGGAAATATTTCCATAACACAAAAATGGTTCAAAAAGTTTGAAATTTGTGTTGAAATTTTTCACACAAGTCTGTATTTCAATGTATTATACTGAACTTATTTTTGTGAATTTTTAGAGTTTTTATGGGATTTTATAAGATATTAAAAACTCAAGTTTTCTGTCCCTTATTACTGCCTGCCAGGCTCTGGCGGTCGACCAGACCCAGAGTCGGTCGACCGGACAGGTCGACCGACGTGCAAAAAACGTGCACGCTGGCCAGCCACTTGGAGCGGTCGACCGGGCGGTCGACCGACTGCAAGTACCCCACTCTCGGGTGGGGGCGGTCGACCGACCGGTCGACCGTAAGGCTTGGACAGTCGACCGAACGGTCGACCGGCCAGAGAGCAAATTGCTCTCTGGATTGGGACAGTCAACCGAGTGGTCGACCGGAGGCTCCAACGGTCAAATTTTTAACCGTTGGCGGTCGACCGGGCCGGTCGACCGGGCCGGCCGCCAAGGCTGAAAATTAGCCCAACGGCTAGTTTTTGTTGGAGGCCTATTTATATCCCATTTGAGGTGTTTTTCCCTAAGTTTTTTCAAGAGCCAAAAATCTACATTCTTCTAGTGTTTTATTCAAGTTTTAAAAAGAGTTTTTAGAGCTTCAAAGTTTTCATCTTCATTTGTTTTTAGGGTTTGGAAAAATCAAAGAAAATTTGGATTTGGGATAGTTGCTTAGTTCTTCATTTCTATCAAATACAAGTTGTTTTCTCAAATACTTTTCTTTGTGATTTTGTTTCCAAACTCTTGGTTTTCCACACTTGAGCTATCATTCTATCCTTTCTATAGGATCCTTGTTTTGTGGAGAAGAAATTGTTTGTGGTTGAGATATACCACCAAGTGTTATACCCTTTCATTTGTGATATCCCTCTTGGATAGAGGTTGATTTGGGTTGTGATTAGCTCCCTCAAGTGTAGAGGTTGAGATTGTAGTTTGCTCCCTCTAGTGAGAGGTGTGAAAAGTCACCTAGAGGGGGGGGGTGAATAGGTGACAATGCTAATCTATGAACTAAATGCGGAATTTAATAACTTAATGCAAATTACACTCAAGTGTGATCAACAAATGATTCACACAAACCAAGCCAAACAAATATGAATGCACAATATGAATAAGGCAAGGCACAAAGTAAAGAGAGAGATAGAGAGAGAGCCAATGAATCAAGCGCAAACAACAAGATATGTTATCGAGGTTCGAGCACCCAGCTCTACATCCCCGCCTTCGACACACGAAGGATTTCCACTAGCTCGTCCACTTAGGACCCTTTACAAGGAGTACCCAACTCCTCTCTTTACAACCTCCTCCCTGAGGCACAAATCCAAGCCAACCAACACAACCTCCTCCTTGAGGCAAACTCCAACAATCACAACCTCCTCCTTGAGGCAAATTCTAAACCAATACAACAAACTCCCAATCACCAACCAATACAAGGATCACCTCTCAACTAAAGGGATACAACCCAAAGCACAAAGCTAAGAAAAGATTGGGTTACAACTTGGTGGTCACAACAACAACCACAAACAACTTCTTCTTCCACACAAATAACCTATAGATATAGATAGTAGATTTTTAGCTCAAGTGTGGAGAAAACCAAGGGATATGAAACCAGCAACTCAAAGAAAAACCTTTGGGAAACAAATGAAATCAAGATATAGAAGTTCAAACAAAAGCTTTTCCCAAAATCCCTTTTCTTTGGTTTTTCAAACCCTAATCAAAAACACAAAAGATTGTTCACTTTGAATCCAAAAACCTATTTTTTTCTTGCAGCAAAAACACCAGAGAGATAGAAAATTTTAGCCCAAAAATTCTTAGAGAAAAACTCTCTCAAATGGGGTATTTATAGGCAATTTAGAAAACTAGCCGTTTATAGAATATTTGCCAGTTTTACCCTGCCGGTCGACCGGCCCGGTCGACCGCCCAACGGTCAAATTCTGAACCGTTGTGGCTACCGGTCGACCGCCTCGGTCGACCGAGAATTCCTGAGAGCCAACAGCTCTCCGTCGGTCGACCGCTTCGGTCGACCGGATACAGAGTCAGCCAGCGTGCACGTATCCGTGCACGTCGGTCGACCGGAACGGTCGACTGGCTTCTTTGGTGCGGTCGACCGTACCAGTCGACCGGCCAAGCCTGGCAGACAAAAATCAGGTCTGAAATCTGGGAAAAAATATTATAATAAATCCCACAAAATCTCTAAAATTCCACAAAAATAGTTTTATCATTTTATATTGAAATACAAACTTGTGTTAAAAATCCTAACACAAATTTCAAACATATTTGACTATTTTTGTGTCATAGAAATTTTGCCAAAAACCAAAAACCGTATTTTCTAAAACCTTGTATTTTGAATAGAAAATACACATTGTCTAAAACTTATCCATGATACAAAAATATGATATTTAAACACTTTGAAGCATATTGTATATGAATAGAAATTCAATATACAAGAAACATATATATATCATGATTTTTGTCATTAAGTCCAAAATATTTTTTGTTGTAAATACCAAAACATAAAACACATGGAATAGATTATCAAACAAAGTTTGTCTAAACAATTGAAGCATGCATGTATATAGAACAAATCTAATATACATAAACCATGTAAACTTGTTTTGATAAAAAATCTATTCATTAAAACTAAGATCGGTTAAACCTAAAACCGAAAATCAAAACATGAAAGGTGTGTGTGTTGTGAACTTGAGCTTATCATACTATTCTAATCTTTACAATTAGGATCTAAACCCAAACTAAAACTATGGATACCTAAGTCTTCTTGTAGAGCGCAATCTCCAAGCTAGAGCGCAATCTCCAAGTCGGCTCGATCCAAAAACTCTTGATTCACCGGGCAAGTGCTATATATATCTTTGATGCGCGGGCTCTTGAATCAACATGTGCAAGCTTCCAAATCATCTTGTTGAATCTAAACACCAACTAATATCTTGGTTAATGATCTAAAACTAAAATCACAAGATTATTAGTACACATAACTACATGAGTTAATCATCATCAAAACTAGAGTGGAAGGCCTTTGGGCCAACAAGGTGGAGTTTGGATTTGTATCCCTCTTGGTGAAGAGGTGGATTGTGGTTGTTTGGCTAGGTGCCTACCCTCTTGTGTGAGGTGGTGATTGAGTTGGTTGTGCTTTGCCTCTGTGAGAGGTTGTATTGGTTGGAGAGAGGAGTTGTGAACTCCCGGTTGTATTGACCCAAATCCTCGGTGGAGGTTCCCTGTGTGGGAGTCCTTTGTGGACAAGTTAGTAAATTGGAAATCCTTCTCGGTGAAGGCGGGGACGTAGAGCTGGGTGCTCGAACCTCGAAACAAATCTCGTTGTTTACGTTTGATCCATTGACTCTTACTCTCTCTCTTTACTTTGTGCATTGCTTTACTTTGCCATATCATATACATGCTTGTGTGTTTGTGTGCCTCACTTGTGCTTAACCACGAGAGTTTCATATAGCGCCTCAACTCTTATTCAGAGGAATCAAGAGGAGTTAGTCCAGAGCCCTTCACCGGGAATTCGGCTACACTCGTTGGTTGCATTAAGTGTTGATCGCAATTAAGTTTTAAATTTCCTCATTTAGTTCATTAGATTATTCGTACACCTATTCACCCCCCTCTAGGTGTACCTTCAAAACTCCACCTCTCACTAGACGGAGCCAAACACCAATCTCTACCTCTCACTAGAGGGAGCCAACCACCTCTCCAAAATCAACCTCTACACAAGAGGGATAACACAAGTAAGGAGGGTTTACAACTTGGTGATCAAAAAGACCACAAACAATTCTTTTTCACAAAAATAAAGATCCTATAGAGAGGATAGAATGATATAGCTCAAGTGTGAAAAAACAAAGAGTTTGGAAATCAAAAACTCAAAAAAAAAATGCTTGGGAAACAACTAGAATAAGTTTGAAATGTAGATCAAAAGCAATATCCCAAATATCCAATTTTCTTTGATTTTTCCAACCCTTTAAAACAATTAAAGATGAATCCTTTTTAGCTCTAAAAACACTTTTGAAAACTTGTATAAAATACTTGTAGATAGGAGAATTTTTGCTCTTCAAAGTCTTAACCAAAACCTCTCACAAATGGGGTATATATAGCCCCCACTTGAAATCTGCCCGTTGGTAGCAGACTTAGGCCAGAATTGGCCTTCCGGTCGACCAGCCGGTCGACCGGCCAACGGTCAAATTTTTGACCGTTGAGCCTTCCGGTCGACCGCCCAGTCGACCGGGCCCTGAACCAGAGAGCAACGGTCGACCGCCCGGTCGACCGGGGCAACCGAGAGTGGGTTGCCTTCAGTCGGTCGACCGCACGGTCGACCGTCCAACTGACATGGCCTTGTGCACATCCTTGTGCACGTCCGGTCGACCGCTCCGGTCGACCGGAACGGTCGACCGCCAGAGCCTGGCAGAATGGGATTAGGGACTGAAAAACTTGATTTTTATTATCCTATTAAATCCCATAAAATCTCTAAAAATCCACAAAAATAGTTTATTATAATACTTTGATATAAAACATGTGTGGAAAAATTCAACACATATTTCAAACAATTTGAACCATTTTTGTGTTATGGAAATTTTGTCGAAAACCAAAATCTGTATTTTCCAAAACTTGGATTTTTGAATTGAAAATTCGTTTTGTCCAAAACTCATCCAAATAAAAAAACATGATATTGAAACAACATTTAGGCATGTAGTATATGGATATGCTCCAATATACATATAAAGATATATATCAATGTTTTTGATATTAAATCCGAAAATATGTTTTGTTAAAACACAAAACTCCAAACACATGAATAGGCATATCAAATAAGTTTGTCTAAGATATGAAGCAAACATGTATATAGAACAAATCTAATATACATTAAACCATGTAAACTTGTATTGAATCTATCTATTCATGAAAACTAAGATCGGTTAAACCAAAAACCGAAAACCAATAACCATGAAACAAGAAACAAGTGTGTGTGTTGTGAACTTGAGCATATCACACTATCTAACCTTTACAAATGGATCTAAAACAAAATCTAAACTATGTACCGAAGTCTACTTGACGAACTCCGTCTTCAAGCCGACTCGATCCAAACCGTGATCCACCGAGCTTGACTCCAACGAGTGCTAGATATGACTTTGTGGCTCGGGCTCTTGAATCACCATGTGAGAAGTTCCAAAACTCCTTTGTTGAAGCTAATCACCTATTAATATCTTGGTTAAGTATCTGAAACTAAACATCACAAGATTATTACTAAACATAACTACATGAGTTAATCATCATCAAAACTAGAATGGAAGGCCTCTGGGCCAACAACATTGAGTGTTAGAGAGTGATAGAAATTGATTCTAGTGCCTAAGAATTACTAGGGCCTTGTATTTGAACTACAATAATTATCTTTATATCTAGATTTATTTAGAACTATTGGATGAGGTATTTGATTCATTTCCCGTTCAGTGAATATTGCGAGTTAATTGCCTTATATATCTAGGGTTTCAACTGTGAGGTTTAAGAAAATAAAAGGACAGATTAGCCAAAAAGTCTTGAGCAGTGATGGTGAAAGATAGTGAAAGAGCGTATTCCAATGAGAAGGTAGCATGCATGTATCAGCTCATGGATTCTTCTAAAATTGGTGGAAAAAGAACTTTTGAGTAATGTCTAACAGAAGATGAAGATTTGAAGAAGATGACTCACAAGTTTTTGCCAGTATTAGGAGAATTCATAAGGATTCAAGAATTAAGGGAATATTTCAGATTTCAAAGGTTATTAAATCTGACACCAAGTGTGAAGCATGGAATCGTAATCAAAACACGAAGAGAAAAGAGAACTCGTGCATTAGGATTTTACGAAATTTTCCTTGGCTGTTACAAAACAAATGAGTATTTTTTAGAAGGCAAGATACCTTGTATTAAGAGTCAATGATTGAATCTGATGATGAGAGTACTAATAATCTTCTTCACTAATAGTACACTCAAAAAGATGAACACATTTTCTTCTTTCAGTAAATCAACAGTTGACAGAAATTTTTACCTCAATATTTTACTGATGCAGTGAGTAGCAATGCAGCTTGCTTCTTTACGGTAAAGAGCCATGAGGTACAAAGCAGATTGTCCCCTGGATTTTTTTTATCCACATTTATTCCTTTGTTTGCTAAGGTGAAAGAGAGTGCATAATGCTTCATATGGGTATTTTCATACACATGGTATGTTGCCCTGCAGCTCACCTAGCTCATAAAGGAACCCTAGTTTGTATCTCACTGCTTGTTTTATTATGAATAGGTTATCAAGGGAACAAGCTGATGGGTTTTAGGTATTACAAACAAACTTAGACTTTTAAGGGAGCATGCAACCTAAAACATGATCTATGTTTTCACAATTGAACCTATAACTATGAACATAAAAAGAATCCTAATATCCTAGTAAATAATTAAAATTACTACAGAAGAAAATAGAATTACATACCTTTTAGTTGTTATAGTAAACAACTAAAATTATCCCTTCGGATCTCTTGTGAGCAAGCACCACAAACGTCGTGCCTCTTTTAGTTGTTATAGTAAACAACTAAAATTATCCCTTCAGATCTCTTGGAAGCAAGCACCACAAATGTCGTGCCTCTGATGGAATCACACCCAACGATTCAAAAATTTAACTAAGTATGGATGAACTATCAAAGAGTTCTTCCAAGAGGAGAAAGAAGGAGGCTAATACTCAAGCCAAGAGGTAGTGAATTAGAATGAATCCCTAAGGCCCTATTTATAGCCTTGGATAACCTCCAGTTTTCTATCCCACCAATGTGGGACTAATTTCCCAAAGGAAATTTTGTTCTCCTTTTAGTTATACTTATTTTTGAATCTCGAGGGCAACCCAAAAGGACTATGCTGCTATCAATTATAGTTATGACTTAGACACCTAATCCAACAGTCTCCCACTTGGATAAGTCTAATAACTTCCTAATTGATCAGCAAATTGTAGCTTCCAAAAGCCATTGTCGAACTCTGACCTAGTCAGTTTCGTGTCCTAAGATAAGAGATCATATAATCCTTCGTTCTACAAGATATCATTTGAACATGAGACATGGAACATAATCAATCTCTTTGTCCAGTATTTTGTTTCCCGATTTCTGATTTGTAATGACATAGAACTACTAAATGAACACATCAATTTAGTCCTGGTCGGGCCCGACACTATATGTCAACTTCAAATCACCGAGGGGCCCAAAGATATCGCTTTTCCCGTTAGGACAAAAGGAACGAATAAACTTTGACCTATATGCTTGCACCATTTACTCATCAAATCATGCACAACAATGCGTTTTATAACATCAAGTTACTGATGCGTTTACACATTATCAACGCACAACTGACTTGTAAACCACAACTCATATATCTCCATTTAAAGATTATAAGATATTATCGTCTCAGAATTACTCGTGATAAATTCCATGAAGTAATTCTCTGAGCGTGGGTTAATCCAATACTTAAATCTCCATTTCAAAGTACTCACGAACATTGCAGCAATACCATTGCTATGTCTAAAACTCTTTAGACAATCCACAACTCCATTCATGACAGTCTTTATTCACTACTTACTTCCAAAAGTATGATCGACTGTGGAATTCGAATAATCAAATTATTCGGGAAGTAAAACATGCAAAAATGAAACACAATAATAAACAATTGACAAAAGGTAGTAAACAAACTCATAAATAATTCTCTATTATTTAATCACCAAAAGTCAATCACTTACTTTGTTATAAGTTTCAAACTAACTATCTAACTGCTAAAACCAACATCATCTCTCAGACCAATGCTCCTAGCATGCTGATTGTGTTTAACCCTACTCAGACCCTTTGTGAGTGGATCTGCAGGATTATCTTCAGATGAAACCTTCCTCACTACAACGTGACCTTCTTCTATCTTGCGTCTGATAAAATGGTATTTTCTGTCAATATGTCTAGATCTGCCATGATCTCTTGGTTCTTTTGTTAATGCAACCGCTCCTTCATTATCACAGAAAATATCCATTGGCTCCTTGATGGTTGGCACAACTCCAAGATCTTCGATGAAGTTTTTCAACCAAATTGCCTCCTTTGATGCTTCGCTTACCGCTATGTACTCTGATTCACAAGTAGAATCAGCCACTGTGTCTTGCTTGGAACTTTTCCAAGTAACTGCTCCTCCATTTAAGGTAAAGACCCAGCCAGATTGGGAACGGAAGTTGTCTCTATCTGTTTGAAAGCTGGCGTCACTATACCCAGTTACTCTCAATGTATCACAGCCACCAAGTACTAGGACCCAGTCCTTAGTCCTTCGCAGATACTTGAGAATATTCTTAACCGCTACCCAATGAGCTTTACCTGGATTTCCCTGATAACGACTGACCATGCTCAAAGCAAAGGACACATCAGGACGAGTACATGTCATAGCATACATGATAGAACCAACAGCAGAAGCATACGGAATTCTACTCATTTCTGCTATCTCTTCATCTGTACTCGGACTTTGAGTCTTACTCATTTTGGTATTACTCTGGATGGGCAGTTCTCCTTTCTTGGAATTCTCCATACAGAAACGTTTCAGTACTTTATCCAAGTAGGTACTCTGATTAAGTCCAATTAGTCTTTTACTCCTGTCCCTTAAAATTCTTATTCCTAGAATGTAGGCAGCCTCTCCTAGATCCTTCATAGCGAAACACTTTCCAAGCCAAGACTTAACATCTTGCAAGGTTGGAATGTCATTTCCTATAAGAAGTATGTCATCAACATACAATACCAGGAAGGTGACTATGCTCCCACTAGCATTGACATATACACACGACTCATCCTCACTTCTAGAGAAACCAAACTCTTTGACTTTCTCATCGAAGCAAAGATTCCATCTGCGAGACGCTTGTTTTAATCCATAGATGGATTTCTCAAGCTTGCATACTCCATTGGGAAACTTTGCATCCACAAAACCTTCTGGCTGACTCATGTAAACATCCTCAGCCAACTTTCCGTTTAGGAAGGCAGTTTGACATCCATCTGCCAAATTTCATAGTCATGAAATGCAGCTATGGCTAGCATTATCCTAATAGATTTTATCTTAGCCACTGGTGAGAAGGTCTCATCATAGTCAATCCCTGGGGTTTCAGTAAAGCCTTTCGCCACCAGCCGTGCTTTGAATGTGCTTACATTACCATCCATGTCGATCTTCTTCTTGAAGATCCATTTACAACCAACTGTCTTCCGACCAGGTTGTTGATCAACCAAGTTCCAAACTTGGTTGTCATACATAGACTTGATCTCGCTGTCCATTGCCTCTTTCTATTTGGCTGCCTCAGGGCCTGCCATGGCTTCCTTGTAGTTCGTCGGCTCATCCAAATTTACCAGTGTATTGTCACTGATAAACGTGTCTCCATTTGCAGTTATATGGCAACCATAGAACTCAGTTGGCTTGCCAACTCTACTAGAACGCCTAAGAGGTAATGAAGTATCAATGGGTTCAACTGGAATCTCTTCCTCTGGTTGAACCATAGCGGTTTCAAAGGTTCCTTCATCTGCTGACTCTTGAATTTCTTCAAGGTCAACGGTGCTCCCACTGTCCTCTTTGCATATGAGCTCTCTCTCTCGAAAGACTCCTCTCCGTGCTACAAAGACCACGTTCTCACTAGGTCTGTAGAACAAATATCCAAATGACTTCTTCTGTGGATAGCCGATGAAAACACATCGCTCACTACGAGGTTCAAGCTTGTCGTGAATTTCTCGTCTAACGAAAACTTTACAACCCCAAACCTTAATATGTGCTAACGAGGGAACTTTTCCTGTCCACATTTCGTGAGGTGTTTTGGCAACCTTCTTTGTTGGAACAAGATTAAGAATGTGGGCGGCAGTTTCTAAGGCATACCCCCAGAATGATATTGGAAGTGAAGCTCGACTCATCATGGAACGCACCATGTCTAACAAGGTTCGATTGCGTCTCTCAGCCACACCATTAAGTTGTGGTGTCCTAGGAGGTGTCAATTGTGAAACTATTCCACATTCCTTGAGATAGTCATGGAACTCGATACTAAGATACTCTCCGCCTCTATCTGATCGGAGCATCTTTATCTTCCTGCCTAATTGATTCTCGACTTCTTGTTTAAACTCTTTGAACTTTTCAAAGGTTTCAGACTTATGCTTTATTAAGTAGATATAACCATATCTGCTATAATCATCAGTAAAAGTCACATAGAATCGATTAGCATCCCTTGTGGCTGATCTGAAGGGTCCACACACGTCTGTGTGTATGAGATTCAACAAACCTTCACCTCTTTCACAAAATCCAGTGAAAGGTGATTTTGTCATCTTACCCAAAAGACAAGATTCGCATGTATCATCTGACCTTAGGTCAAATGATTCCAACACCCCATCCTTTTGGAGTTGAGCCATGCGTTTTTTGTTAATGTGTCCAAGACGGCAATGCCACAAGCACGCTTTGTCTACACCATTAAACGAATCAATTTGAAATACACTATTACCTAAGTTGTCTACACACATCACAGTTTCATACACACCATCACAAGGTAAAGCTTCAAAATAAAAAATGCCATTTTTATAAGCAGAAATAGAACCATTCTCATCATTAAAAGAATATCTAAAACCTTGTTTGAACAATGCATGAAAAGAGATAATGTTTCGTGTCATTTCTGACGAGTAGCAACAATTCAATAAATCTAAATTAACACCATTATTAAGCACTAGACTATAAACTCCAATCTTTGTGACAGGTGAAGATCGCCTATTCCCCATGATCAAGTTCATTCTACCATGCTCCACATCCTCACTTTTTCTTAGTCCCTGCAATACAGAGCAAATGTGAAACCCACATCTTGTATCAAGGACCCAAGAATCAGAAGATGTTGCGTTAATAGACGAAATAGTGTATATACCTGCAGTAGATGGTTTTACTTTCCCATCTTTTAAATCTTGCAGATACTTTGGGCAGCTTCGTTTCCAATGTCCTTTGTCGTTGCAATAGAAGCAAGTGGCCTCTTTAGGATCAGAGACAGGGGTAATATCTGAACTGGTTTTTACATGAGACTTTCCCTTCCAGTTTTGCTTGGGAGGACCTTTCCTCTTTTTCCCCTTTCCTTGCCCAATGGCCAGAACGGTAGTATTAGCAGGAGTGGGGGATCACTCTTTCCCTTCATCCCAGTTTCAGCTGTTCTCAGGAGGTTGTGCAATTGAGCCAATGTGGTCTCATTATTGTTCAAATGATAGGTCAAGATGAACTGATCATAACAACTTGGCAATGAGTTCAAGACTATGTCAATAGCCAACTCATCATCAATATGCACATTTAGCCTCACAAGGCGTTCCACGTATCGCTGCATCCTTTGCACGTGGCCGCTGACAGACTCTCCGTCCTTCATCTTGCTTGATATGAGGGACTTTACTATCTCGTACTTTTCTTGACGAGCTCGCTTATGGTACTTTTCCATAAGGTCTTTGTTCATCTCGTACGGCCAGTAATCCTCATAGAATTTTTGCAGTTCAGGAGTCATGGTAGCAACCATGATGCAAGCAACTTTTGTTGCATCCGTGTAGTGCTTCTTATAAGCAGCTAATTCTTCAGGAGTGGCCTTCTCTTCGTCAATTTCAACAAGTTCTTTGTCAAGGACATACTCCTTGTCCTCGAAACGAAGAGCCATTTTGATGTTGCGCATCCAGTCATTATAGTTGGTGCCATCTAATGTCACCTTTGAGTAGATGTCAACAAAGAAAAGTTGTGATTGGAGGAGGAGGAACCAGAAGCATCGTTAGGGGCAGACATTTCTAAAAGAAAGGTAGTTTGAGTTAGAAAAGAAAAAAATAACCCTTAATATAACAACTCAAAATTGAAATATCGAGGCTAGGATCCAACTATGAAATTCACAACTTAGAAAAGGGATGCCGTAATCTAATTGCAAATTTCATACAGGTATGTCTTTTGAGACTCATTGAAACTATTCAATGGCATGTTTAATCTCAGATTATGCTCTTACATTGTGACTGGGATACCGAGGATCACAAACAAGATGTGAATAACCATGCAAATGTGCTTGGTAACCTTCATGTCATTTATCATCTCAATTGATGTGCTGGTAAACCACACACACTCCATCAACAATAACAATTTATAAGATACCCATTACTGCTCTTTATTAGCCCTATTAGTGTGCTGGTTAACCACACACGCACCACTAATGACTTATAAGGTGTAATGTGCAATTTCATGGGTTAGCATACAATTTCACAATTTTTTCTTAAAGTAACTAAGATTGGGATTTAAATAAAATTTAGTTACCTTTTATTATCATTGTACTTTTAATGAGAATCAATATATATATAGTCCTATCAAACCCGTTCAGTTAATGACCCTCCACTAATCAAGGAAGTGGTGGGTGAGAGTGGACACCCATACATCTACCATTATATAGGCAGTTACCTTATCAATTCAACAATTATAACAAATTCAATTGAAAACAAGCCAAGCTCTGATACCACTGATGGGTTTTAGGTATTACAAACAAACTTAGACTTTTAAGGGAGCATGCAACCTAAAACATGATCTATGTTTTCACAATTGAACCTATAACTATGAACATAAAAAGAATCCTAATATCCTAGTAAATAATTAAAATTACTACAGAAGAAAATAGAATTACATACCTTTTAGTTGTTATAGTAAACAACTAAAATTATCCCTTCGGATCTCTTGTGAGCAAGCACCACAAACGTCGTGCCTCTTTTAGTTGTTATAGTAAACAACTAAAATTATCCCTTCAGATCTCTTGGAAGCAAGCACCACAAATGTCGTGCCTCTGATGGAATCACACCCAACGATTCAAAAATTTAACTAAGTATGGATGAACTATCAAAGAGTTCTTCCAAGAGGAGAAAAAAGGAGGCTAATACTCAAGCCAAGAGGTAGTGAATTAGAATGAATCCCTAAGGCCCTATTTATAGCCTTGGATAACCTCCAGTTTTCTTATCCCACCAATGTGGGACTAATTTCCCAAAGGAAATTTTGTTCTCCTTTTAGTTATACTTATTTTTGAATCTCGAGGGCAACCCAAAAGGACTATGCTGCTATCAATTATAGTTATGACTTAGACACCTAATCCAACACAAGCACCAACATGATTGTTCATAGACTGAGTGCCACAATATCTTTTCACAATATCTTTTCTTTTATCTTTTTCTCTAGGATGGTGAGAGCTTGATTCAAGGATCCAATGACAACACAATTTCGAGGAAACAGAGAAGCCCAAGTGCTCAACAGTATTGGTGGAATAATATTAGAACGTTTAGATGGTTAGTCTCTGCTCTCACTAACTTTGAGAAAATCACTGAGGTAGAACCCTTGGTGTTTCAAAGAACATAACATAACATCTACAAGATAAAAGGTTACAAGCATTTGTGAATCGCTTAAACATAAGCTAATCTTTTGAAAGAAAAGAAAAACCAAGACAAATACAATATATGACTATGAGTATTTTTCAAGAATGATAGAGATGTGGTCCAACTAGATTTTGAAGCACCCATGCAACAATAGTTGAAAACACCTTGTTTCCACATTTTATGTCCAAAGTTCCCCAAATTTTAAAAAGAAGATTTTAGGCTTATGTTTTTGGTTCATTTTTGTTTCAGTTAATGTATAATGCATCTTGTATGGTTTTTTTGTCAACATGAGGCAAGCTTAACAAAGGCTCTTGTGATTTAACTTCCACCAATATTCCATTTGTTTTACAAGTTACAACTTTCAACAATCCACTAATCATATATGGGAAGCATGTTGTGGAGATTTTTCTTATTAACATGATTCTTTTCGTATCTTCCAGCCCTCTATAGGCAAGTTCTTTTGACAATACAGTAGCAGCCATATCTTACTCAATAAAAACACGTTGATACAGGAAAATTTGCAAAAGAATAGCGCTCTTAAATTAAAATAATCTTTTTAGATGGACAATAATATAGGTTCTAAAGGCAATTTACATAAATAATTCATCCATGCCTCTTTACATAAAGGATTATAAAATATTCTTCGCTTGTATAAACGGTAGTATCAAGTTAGCTTAATTAAGATGGTAAAATGAGATTGTGGATTCAAATTTTCTCATTTCTTTTTGCGAGGAGTGTGGACTGATAAAAGTTAAATTGGTTGGATATTGTATAACTTAAAGACCCGTTTGAACAAGCTCAAGCCAAGGTGAGTGAGGACTAGGAATTGGTTTAATTCCATGGCATGTTAAGTGGATTGTAAGTGAATTGTCCCTTTCCTTTGATACTTATTGCAATTTTGTTCTACCACAACAACCTTAACAGAGTTCAGTAATTTAGATAGGTATTTAGTTGTTTTAAGCAGCATTCCTACTAGTAACAGAATGGAGGATATCAAATACAGATTATAACTGAACTGTTATGCTGCTTTTGAGCACATACAGATATCAAATACAGATATTGACTGAATTCTTATGCTGCTTTTGAGCACATACAGATATGCTCATATGCCTATTAAGTATAGTTGAATTCCTGTGTCATAAAGTGAAGAATGGCCACGTGCCAGACACTTCCAGACACAGACACTTTGACACCTTAGTTTCCTGGCCATGTAACATTGTGTAATGTGGACACCGAAAATTTCGTATGAAGGTTTGTTCCTGTTGCTGTTGCTACCGCCGCCTAGGGAAAGTTTCCCAAAGTTAGGTAGTTGAGTGCAGTAGGAGAACTAAATTTTGTGGTGAACTTGACAAATAAGAAGCACAGGAGGTTGTCTGCAAAATCGAGGGTAATATAAACTAAAGTCTAATTCTTATTTAAAAGTTCTAAATATAGAGTGGACACATAAGAATTTAGATGTAGCTTCAACTAGGAATAAAATGGTATTGACATGCAGTTAAGATGGCTTTGGTTATGTGCAGTGAAGACCATTAAGCATCTCTAAATTTAAGAGAATGGATATAATCATGCTGATAGACAAGTAGAACCAGGAAGCAGACCTGAACGAATACCGGTTGAGGCAGTTAGAAAGAATAGCTCTTAATTTAGTAGAGGGGTTTGCACTTAACGGAGCTGAGTGAAGAAAAAAGAATTCATAGCCAAAGCCAAAGCCAAATATTTGAGATAAATGCTTTATCATTGTTGTTATTTGAAAATTATGTCAAATTTTAGGATTGATGCCTATCTATAATGATTTTTTCTGCATTAGGATTTGTTGGAGGTAAATGTTTCATCTCTAACTTGCCTAAGAAAAAGTTTGTTGCTCCTAGCTTGTTGAACATGTTGTGTATGTTTTTTAGCAAGCAACAATGCACTGGGCGTGTATTATATTTGATCAATTACACATATGAGATCTAAATTGCTCCTAATGAAAACGCATAAAAGAGCACAAGACAAAAGAAGAAGATTTGGGCTTATTTGTAGAGTTGAATTAAACTTTGGATGAGGGCTGCTAGTATCATGTTGTTGGGCATAAAGAGAATTGCATTATGATTGTTGGCTTATCTTCAAGGGTAGTATCCATTATTCATTGTGTATATTTGTTGTGCGCGCCGGTACAACAACCTCTCTGAGGAATTCATACCAAACAGAGATAGATGCAGCCGGAGATATACCCAACATGATAAGAACAGAGAAACAATAGAGAAAGCAAATCAACACAGTATTTATCGAGGTTCGGCAATTTGCCTATGTCCTCGGGTAAGGGAGAGAGAGATTTTATTGATTCAACAATCAATACAAACCAATACAAGAGGAATACTTTCTTGGGATTTCAGGGATTCTCTGAGATACAATACATAAGGCCTCTAGCCCTTATTTATAGCCACAGAGTCTCAGGGATTTAGAAAATCCTGATTGGATTCGATTTCAAAACAGAAAAGGAGTCCGAATCCAGAAAGGAGTCAAAACGCTTCTGTCGGTCGACCCTTGTGCTCGGTCGACGGACACCAATGGAGAGCAGCCTTCATTCAATCAGTCGACCGGGCGGTCGACCGCTCCTTTATCACGGTCGACCGGGCCATGCCTGTGCACGTCGTGCACATCGGTCGACTAGGCGGTCGACCGGCCTTGTCACCGGTCGACCGGGTGGTCGACCGGCCCTGTCTTGGCCTGCTGCATGTACCGTTTTTTCTCCCTTTGATTTTCAGTCTCTGTGCTATCTTCCTCTATCCTCTATCTCCTATCTCCCTACAATTCTCCACCTCGGTGAAGATTTTTCAAATCTGAGCCGAACTCCAACGAACACCTGACGAAATTGGCACACGATCTCGGTGAAATCGATACACGATCTCAGCTTAAGTGCTCTGAATGAAATCGACACAAGATCTTGATGAAATTGACACACGATCTCGACTTGGCCAACAGACGAAACTTGTTCTTTGAAATGAATCGCCAGTACACGTACAATTGATTTCATTGATCTCACCAGATCCAAATTGAGTTTGTCGTTACCACCTGCAACTCTCACCAAACTCTAATATCAATTGTAAACTCCCAGATTCAGCTCAGCTATCCAACCAGAATGCACCATACATGCCTTCCCATCACTCCACCTGACGAGACATACCATACGATCCGACCAAAGAACGTATCTCCCACTTAGCAACTTCATGAAACTCTATTCCAAATGACCTCAAGAAGAACCCATCATGAGCCAACACTGACTCTCCAACTGACTGGCTCTCTTTAGTCCATCATGTCTTTGAGACGGTCTAACCAAATCTGAGTAGAGCACACCAACACCATCATCGACTTCAATAAACTGGATGAACATCCCCTTATGCAAGCTTAACCATCTTCTCACTAGAAGATCAATATTCATCGAGATCAAAATGCTTCACCTCTACATGAAGTCCAACTCTTTACCTCTATGTGAAGTTCCAATTAGCTTCTCGAGAACCCAAATACACCATATAGCTTCATACGAGTTGCATCACTAAATGGTTGCATCTTTACGGCTGCCTATGTACCTTGCCTAGGGATCAAGCCAACCATAGTTTATTGAAATGAGCTCCATCGAGCTCAAGCACTTGTGACTGAATCTTCTGTAGCGAACCGACCTAGCTGAGTCATATGAATCTCCTCACTACCGTTATGGAGAACAACAGCCTTCAACTTGAGTTTATTGCGGTCATAAACATGAGATTCGTGCTTCTTCAACCACTTTCATGGTTCTATCTTGGTTCCAATGGCTGCAAATAATTTGACACTCATCAATATCGTCAACCTGTTCAGCATCAAAACTGGCTACATGATCTCTACCTGGTGTCACATCCGGTGAAGTCTTCACTGATACCGAACCAACTAGAGATGGCGGAGTAGCATCAGCCTCTACCCTCTACGATACTTTCTTGATCTTCGTCCTCTCCACCTGCTGAGAGACGGTAAACTCAACACTGAAGTCTCATCAAACGTGACATGCTGACTCAATACGATTTTCTTACTTTCGGGGTCCCAGAACCTGTAACCTTTCATATTCACTAGATCTCAAAACAAAAACTTCTTTGCTCGCCAAATCTGGCATTGCAGCAATTGACTTACTTATTGTCGGCAGATAAGAACCGACTTCTAAACGCCACAACTACTTGGTACCATACTACTCCAGTCTTACTCTCAGCTACGCAGTTCCCTTCTCTCTATTTGACTACTCAATATTTATAGTCTAATACATGTGATTTTTAATTTCAGATATTTCACAAGATATTAGTAGGTGATTAGCTTCAATAAAGGTGTTTTGGAGCTTTCACATGGTGATTCAAGAGCCTGAGCGTCAAAGTTCATACCCTAGCACTCGTTGGAGTCAAGCTCGGTGAGTCACGTTTGGATCAAGTCAACTTGGAGACGGAGCTCTACAAGAAGACCTCGGTACATTGTTTAGTTTATAGTTTAGATCCATTTGTAAAGACTAGATAGTGTGATATTGATCAGCATGATTTTATACCATTTTTATACTCCTAATTATCTATTATTTGTATATAATAATGCTACTCTCGGGTATATTTGATTATATTTTGCAGGGAATAGGTAAAAGAAAAAAAATAAGAATCCGGATACTTTCAGCAATTAAATGCCGCAATTTGTAAAAGATTGGAGGATGCTTTTCGAGCATGTTGCGATATTTTGACCATAACTTTGGCTACAGGATCTCAAAAACGGTCATACAGGTGTCTACGGAAAGAGAATTCAAAGATTTACAACTTTCATGTTGATAGTTTTTACTGATTCCTCTTTTGAATGCCCGTATTGGCCATTTATAAAATCAGCCTGAGTCAAAACTGAATTAATTTGTAATATGTAATTGTTGAGGGGCTGTTTTGTAAAATATCCTTATTATATAAGGTAAAAAAACAGGGCTACTGCAGGGAGGCGGTCATCTAGGTTTTAGGTTTTTATTTTTATTATTTTGTTTCTTTTTATTTATTTTATTTATTTTTGTTTTGTAAAAACATGGTATCATGACAATTCTTGGGGGCTTAGATTTTGGCCATTTTTTTTTTCCCTTCAATATTTTCCTCCCTTCTCTTCTTTTGATTCTGTGAATTGCGTGACCTGGGCCATTTTGATTACTTTTTTTTTTTCAATCCTTGTGTTAGTGTTGTTCAATCATTGAAAGTTGGAGTCATTTTGGTTCTCAATTTCTCTGCCGCACGCATGCAAGGTCCAAAGAATTTGGGAACAGGTAAGTGGAAAGTTTGTTTTAATTAATCTAGTTTAATTAATCTGTTGGTGGTTAATCAATGTTTACTACTCTACTCACTTAGTTTAGTTATTTAATACTTGCAATTAATTATTAAATTAATTATGCTTTATTATTGTTTTGTTATAGATTGATATGAGTAACTAATTTTGCTAGTGTTTAGGAGAGATGAACCTAGGCTAGCTGTTCTTGTGGTCATTTTTAGATCTCGTTCTTAGGACTGTTGCACACACCAATTGGCCTATAACTTTTAGGAGATTATTTCTAGAGTCACTAGTTATTTGACAGGCTATGTATCGGGGGTTAATGGTCCATACTTAGGGTTTTACTGCTTTTTCTACTTTTAATTTATTTAGACATTTTATTTAACCTTGATGGACCATGTGATGCAGATAATACCCTGTGCTTAGAACTAGTGTTCAGACTTAGTTTGCCTATTAGGAATAGAGATTTTAGTGAGTAACACATACCAGTGTGGAGACTGAGATTGACCACTTGATTCTAGTTTAGGGGATTCGACCCTAGGTGCTTGACTTTTCTATTATTATAATTAGTTCTAATAACCCACAAATTTTTGATCAATTCGTTTAGAAGTGTCAAAACCATAAGAACCACTTGTCCCTGTGGATCGACCCTCAAGTGCTACATCGAACGACCGTGCGCTTGCGGTTAATTTAAAACGAGGAGACAGAATCTCCTCAACAGACATGCTCAAGTTCACAACACACACTTGTTTCTAGTTTTATGTTTATTGGTTTTCGGTTTTTGGTTTAACCGATCTTGGCTTTCATGAATAGATAGAATCAAAACAAGTTTACATGGTTTATTGTATATTAGATTTATTCTATATACATGTATGCTTCATATCTTAGACAAACTTATTTTGATATGCCTATTCATGTGTTTGGAGTTTTGTGTTTTAACAAAACATATTTTCGGATTTAATATCAAAAACATTGATATATATCTTTATATGTATATTGGATTATATCCATATACTATATGTCTAAAAGTTATTTTAATATCATGTTTTTGTATTTGGATGAGTTTTGGACAAAACGTTTTTCCATTTCAAAAATCCAAGTTTTGGAAAATACAGGTTTTAGTTTTCGGCAAAATTTTCATAACACGAAAAGAGTTTAAAATGTTTGTAACTTGGTTTGATTTTTACTCAAAAAAGTTTGTATTTCAAAGATAATGAAGGACTTATTTTTGTGAATTTTTAGAGATTTTATGGGATTTATTTGGTAATTAAAAACCCAGGTTTCAAGTCCTGAATTCAGCCCTGCCAGGCTCTGGCGGTCGACCGGGCCGGTCTACCTGACCCAGAGTCGGTCGACCATACCGGTCGACCGACGTGCTCAAGAACATGCACGCTGATCAGCTACTTGGGCCGGTCGATCGAAGCGAGTCGACCGACTGCAAGTACCCCACTCTCGGGTGGGGGCGGTCGACCAAACGGTCGACCGTGAGGCTTGGCACGGTCGACCGAGCAGTCAACCGGCCAGAGAGCATCTGCTATCTGGTTTTGGCACGGTCGACCGGGCGATTGACCGGCAGGCTCAACGGTCACTTTTTTGACCATTGGCCGGTCGACTGGAAGGCTATTCTGGGCCTAGTCAGCTGCCAACGGCTAGTTTTTCAAAGGGCCTATATATACCCCATTTGAGGGCTGTTTTGTGTAAGATTTTTAGAGAGAAAAATTTCAGATCTTTTCAAGTGTTTTCAGCAAAAAATTTCGGGTTCAAAATTCTTAATCTCTATTTGTTTTTAAAGTGTTTGAAAATTCAAAGAAAATAGTCTTTTGAGAATTGTTTTTTGGTCTAAAAATTCTATATCTATTTGGAGATTTTCCAAGTGATTTTCTTTGTTAAAAGCACTTTGTTTTCTAAACTCTCTCAAGTTCTTTTTCTTTTTCCACTTATAATATTTGAGCTTCAATTCTAACCATTATTCTACAGGGTTCTTGTAAGGGAAAGAGGCTCTTGCAAAAGAGAGTTTGTGGTCTTTTGATCACCAAGAAATACTTGTATTCGAGATTGTGGAGTTGGGTACTCCGGTGTGATTGTAACTCTTTGTGAAGTTATAGTGGTTAGAAATCCTTCTAGGGAAGGCGGGGACGTAGAGCTGGGTGCTCGAACCTCGGAAAAATTCTCGGTGTTTACGTTTGGTTTGCTTGCTCTTATCTCTTGCATTATATTCTTACTTCAATTATTTGCTTTAATTACTTGCTACAATTACTTGCTCTATATATACTCATTGCTTTATTCACTTGTTGCATATTCATATTGTCAATCAAATACTCATACAACAAGATTGCATTGCGCACCTCTAACTCTTATCAAGAGGAATCACGAGGAAGGAGTTCAGAGCCCTTCACGGGGTATTCGGCTTCTAGTCTTGTTTTGGGTTGATTGTTGCATCATAAATTTTTAATTGTGCATTGATTAGCATTATCACCTGATAGGTAGTGAAAAATGCATAATTGTCATCATATATACCATCGCATTTGCACATTTATTCATATTATAATGCACATTTATTAATTTTCTTTATTTAATATGTGCAGGCCTCAAATTATCAAGTTAATAAAGAATAAAGCTAAAGAGCCCAAAAGCCCAGATCCAAGCCCATGTTTGAAGCCCAGGTGAAGAAGTGCAAATACAAAGATTCAAAATGCAAATACAAGGGCTAAAAGTTGCAAATATCAGAAATTAGGGTTGGATAGACTTCTATCAAACCCTAAACACCTGCAGGATGAAGATAAAAGGCCAAGATAGAGAGGAATTTCGTGGAGAAAGGATTTGAAGAAATCTGGATTAAGGGTAACTTGATTACCAAGTTATCTCGAAAATCCAGATTAAAAGGCCAGGATCACACTTCTAGAAGTAATCGCCCACATGGACGGACCAGGAGAGGCCACGCGCCAAAGCGCGTGGCCAACAGAGCCAGGATTGCCGCGTAGGCGCGGCAAAAGCCGTGGGAACGCGGCATTTTAGATAGGGATGGATACCAGTTTCGTGGTGATGTTTATCCGGGACTCCTCTACATTCTGCACTATAAATATCAGAGCATTCGCAACATGGAGGGGCATGCAGAGACAAATTAGGTTTTCTTTAGCTATTTTTAAATTTCTGCGAAAGTTGTAATTTTTATTCATGCTCGTTGTGGAGAAGGAGACGATTGTGTAACCTGCAGTTCATCGAAATAAAATGTCTCTCTTTTGTTCTCTGTTTAATTTCTGCACTTTATTTTATTTCTTTTGTCATCTCTCTCGTGTTTTAATCTTCGATCTTTTCTTGTTTTCGTTTTTTCTTTCTTTTGCAATCTTTCTCATAAAATAAAAAAATAAATATTGAAAAGATAAAAATAATTATGAAGAACTAATCCTCCTAGTGGTTTGCTGAGATTCTTGAAGCAACCCTAGAAGCAATTAAAAACTTGATCCGATTAATGAACATCACTAGAAACCCTAGGTTTAAAAGGCAACTAATTCTAGAAGATTAAAAAATACTTAAAATTCTTAATCTAGGCTACATGATAAAAAGACTTTTCATGACTTCAACTTAAGAACTAGGACAGCATAAGTTGGGATTCGTCTTCTATTAGGCTGTACCTAGATGTTAGGAGGAACCATAGTTAGGTTTTTGAGTAATGTAACTTAGTTAGAATCGTGTATTAATTTCTCTTGCTTGATATAATTGCAATAACCTAGGGTGAGTCATATCAATCTTAAGATGAAGATCAAGCTCTTTAATTTGCAATAGGGTTGTGGTAGAAGATCAGCAAAACCACGTTTTTAATCTCATATTTCATCACAAATCTAATATTTTTCTTCTTACTTGAAGCATACAAGGGAATCGGCCGAAAAGCTTGCATCGCATCCTTCCCTGAGGATCACGACCCGCTCAAGCCCTTGCTACAGCGGATTCACATTGAGACTAAGCATATCTGAACTTTATTTTTAATCTCAATCAAATTTTGGCGCCGTTGCCGGGGAAGGAACGGCACGATTTCTTTGTTCTAATCATTCTTTCTTTTCTGTTGCAGGTACAGAGAACAAAAAGCAGAAACAGAGCAGCAGAAGACACATATTGCTATCCAGTGCCTCTGCCCTCGAAGGCAGAGCACTTGGACCTACAAGTTTGCCGCGAATCCACGGCAAAAGCCGCGAATCCGCGGCACTTGTAGCTCACTACTAATTCATTTTTCTGCAGGTTGCTCTGCAGTGCAAAAAAATATTTTCTGCTGTGTTATTTCCTCTCTGTGATCACTCTGCAACTGTTAATAATTAACATTAACCTATTTGTTGAAAAAAATAAAAAAATATTTTTAGACTCTTGCATTTTAGGGCACGTGTCTATTTTAATTCTTTTATTCTGTTGAAGAGTGCTGGCGACCAGGTACGTTTGCATAGCATAGATTAGGAAGCACTCTTGTTTGTTTACCGCTTTCTTGAGTGATTACTTTTCTACCGCTTTACACGTACACTAATCCATTTAAGGGCATAACCCATAAACAAAGATAAGGTGGGGATTTCATCACCCTTCCTTGGCCCACAAATCATACCAGTCACACTCACAACCCTAACCCTAATTAAAACTTGACTAGACGTTGGCCCTAAGGTAACTCGGACTCAATAGGAGATTGACCGAAGAAGGAAAGTTGTTCGAAATTAACCCTTGCCAAATCGGTGTCTAGCGAAGGGATTGAGGGCCGAAAGCCCGAAGAACGGTGGTTATTTAATTAAGGAACGTCTCTGACGGAAAACCTCCCACCGGTCTTGCCCTGAACTGGCCGATTAGCTCGTGGTTAACGTCGACAATAGACCTCCTAAGGACAGTCTAAAGTTAGGAGTCGTCTAGGTCAAGGATAACCCTAGAATAGGATTTTTGTCTGTTTTTCTTTTTCTTTTTGATTGATTGGTGAACTTGTTTGCTGATTGTGCATGACCGCTTGGTCGAGAGACCCACTCACATCCCGGCTAACTAGAACTAGTTCACCACCCGAGCTCAAGCCCGACTCACACATGGCACAACAACAGTCACTCCAAGATAGGTTCTATCCATTAGAACCTCTCTTCCTTCTTGCATCCAGCTCACTATCGAAAGTGTTGACCCATATGAACTCAAGCACAATACATCAACACGCTTCCCAAATTTCATGGACTTGAATCTGAGGATGCATACTTCTTCATAAGGGAATTTGAAGAAGTATGCCAA